>OZ026842.1:3579062-3644646 GCA_964023205.1 Lutraria lutraria
TTATAGTTGACTGATAAAGGAGAAAGTGGCCATACTTCACTGATAACATAATTTCAACCATCAACTTGGAATGTTGATATTTGTATACAATGAACTTTTAGTAAATCTTATTATACTATACTAGTAGCAATACAAAGGATAATGTATATTTTCATATTTCTAAAATATTTGTATTTTGATATTATTTTTATGTCTTAGAGTTTAAATTCTGCTCATGTTTTGATACGATTTTTTAAGCTTGCACAAAATTCACTTTTTGATATAAGTTGGCATAAAAAAGTTCTACCATGCAGGTTGAAGTCAAACTATGAATATACCGTCAAACCTTTGTTAGCAGCCACCTCCAATTTACAATGAACAAAATAACCTCCAAATAAAGGTCACTTGCCAATAAAAGTCACATTTTGTCTTTCCCCAGGGTGGCCTAGTACTGGTGCACTAACAAAGATGGACTTAGTACTGGTACTTACCCTTTCTTTCTCACGCCAGCAGCTCTGATGGAATAACTGCTCTCTGATCTCGATTCTTCTCTTTCATTGCTTTCGTCACTGTAAAAAAAGAAGAAAATAAACTATGGGTACATGAAAACCAAGCTTTTCCTGACATCTTCCGTTAGTTGATAGTACAGTTAAACTAGACATAACAGTCACCTCCCCTCTGGGTGACCTTGACCTTTGATCTACTGACCTTAAAATGCACAGGTCCTAAAGAGGTTGTCATGAGGAACTAACAAATGAAGTTTGCTGATTGTATGAGGAAGTGTTTTGACTTTATAGGCAAGGTTAAAATTTGAAACAAACAGAGAGACAGAAAATCTTTATGTGAGTAGTGTTATTTTCTCAAGAATTGATATGTATCCGCTTGAAGCTATACGTAGACATCAACTCAGTATGAGTTTAAATTACTGTAGAATTACTTGAATGTCCTAGTCGAGCCCTAATAGAGTTTAACGTTTTGCTGCAATCAAATGAAACAAAATTATATTATTTATAAGTGGCAGGGGTGTCAATAGAGCCAAATTAAAAATCCTGAAAATCATATGCGGCCACCATTTTTGCCGAACAAGATGCCTTCAACCACATTGTATCCATATTTAAATCAGCTTGTATAAACTTTTGAAGAAAATCCTTCAGAGCAGATTAAATTGACCATAACTCTGTCATTTCTTGAGATATTTTCATCAAATATCTTTTATTTTGCTCAGAAATCATAGCACTTTCAGGACAGACAATCTGGAATATTGACACCCCTGATGTGGGTATTGTTTTTTTTTCCTCAAGAATTGATTCAATTACCTTGGATACTCATTTGTCCTTTCCATGATATGGAGAATTAATGGATCAACACATTTAGGTAACTTGAGATCAGCATCTTTCAGTGGTACCAGCTCACCTGTGTCCAAATTCTTCACCATGACATTCATCAAGATTTCCTGAAATACCGGTATAAAAAAATCCCAACAATTAAATCAGTTGAATTTAATGGCTACCTAACGGTGCTCATATCATTCATGAATTTTTTAATTCACCAAATATGAAGGAAAATTGACACTATTGTCAAATTTTCATAGAAAGGTATGACTTGCCACGACAAGGATTAGTTTCCTTTGAGGTATCAGTTGTAAGTACAATTTTAGGTCAATAAATATGCAACTGTTACTGTTTGTGCCTGAGAATTTAGAAAAATGAACACCTTGTAAACATTTCGACTCACTTATCATATCAAATCTCAACTTATTATGAGAGCCCAAAAATGAGTGCTCATACTTGAGAGATGAGATATCAAAACTTAGTTCTCTGAGTAAGATTTGATGAGAATTGAACACTCAATTTCGAGTGCAGGATTTTGTGAGCAGAAACTTGAGAGCAGAAAATTGGGAACTGGGAATCAATTGCACGAGATTTGTGTACCAAGTTAAGAATACAGGGAATTTAGTACTGATTGGCCAAAGGGATTTGTGAACTGAGTTATGAGTGCAGGGATCTGTGTACTTAATTATGAATGCGAGATTTGTGTACTGAGTTATGAGTGAAGGGATTTGTGTACTTAATTATGAATGCGAGATTTGTGTACTGAGTTATGAGTGCAGGGATTTGTGTACTTAGTTATGAATGCAGAGATTTGTGTACTGAGTTATGAGTGCAGGGATTTGTGTACTTAATTATGAATGCGAGATTTGTGTACTGAGTTATGAGTGCAGGGATCTGTGTACTTAATTATGAATGCGAGATTTGTGTACTGAGTTATGAGTGCAGGGATTTGTGTACTTAGTTATGAATGCAGAGATTTGTGTACTGAGTTATGAGTGCAGGGATTTGTGTACTTAGTTATGAATGCAGAGATTTGTGTACTGAGTTATGAGTGCAGGGATTTGTGTACTTAATTATGAATGCAGATTTGTGTACTGAGTTATGAGTGAAGGGATTTATGTACTTAATTATGAATGCGAGATTTGTGTACTGAGTTATGAGTGCAGGGATTTGTGTACTTAATTATGAATGCAGAGATTTGTGTACTGAGTTATGAGTGCAGGGATTTGTGTACTTAATTATGAATGCAGAGATTTGTGTACTGAGTTATGAGTGCAGGGATTTGTGTACTTAATTATGAATGCAGATTTGTGTACTGAGTTATGAGTGAAGGGATTTATGTACTTAGTTATGAGTGCAGACATTTGTGTACAGGGTTATGAGTGCAGAGATCACAGTGATATGAGTGATCAGACAATTAATGACAATGAACTCTTTACCTCATCAGTAAGTTGTGAAGAAGATCTATTCACCAATTCTTTTTTAGGCATATTATCTTGTCCACTTGTATTACGTGATCGTCGTCTTTCTGATTTCTCTACACTTGATGAAGATTTACTATGCCTAAAAATAAATGATACCACAATAAAAATGTATAACAACATTACAATCAATAAGGAAACTAATTCTAATCATGGATGGTCACGCAAAAGGTGAGTAATAAATGATTAAAACACATTAAATACATTACGGAAGAGTGAAGGTCTATACTTGCCTCATTACAGACCTAAGTTAAATAGAAATCTTAAAAGTTTAAAACCTAACATAAAGAAGTGTAAAATGGCCGCAGCTGTGGTCCAGTGGTTAGTGCGCTGGATTTGTAACCTGGCGGTATGGGTTCAAATACTGATCATACTCTTCAATGAAAATTTTACAATAATATCGATTTTCCTCCATTTGTGGAGAAGTTGCCAGTTCGTAGAGGAAGGGTAAATTAGTACTGGTTAGGATATCGTCCATGAAAACTTGTTATGTGAATCAGCTGTCGTATATAAGGGGAAAATTGTTGAAAACCAGTGTTGAACCTAAATAAATAATGGAAGTATAGATGAATTGTTACGGTACCTGTCAAGGCTTGCATTTTTGCTCTTCTTTCCCTCCTTTTCTAGACTTGACCCTTTACTTGACTTTCCTTCCCTTTCAAGACTGGACCCTTTACTTAGTTTTCCTTCTCTTTCCAGGCTTGAGCCCTTGCTTAATTTCCCTTCTCTATCAAGACTGGACGATTTAGGAAGCCGAGCACCGGCACCTTGAATGCCGTCTACAGAATCTTTCGGAGAATCAAGGTTGGAATTGACTGCAAGCATCTCAGCTTCCTGTTAAAGCCAAAAAGATAGAAAGAATAGATAGCTTATTTTTGTTGAATGTCAACACATGCATAAAGCTCCAGTCCCATATAAGCATGGACGGACACAGCAGTCCCTGGACTCTACATGGCAGCTACAAGGACCACCCTGGATGTTGCCAGCTCCCCAGACCGTCACAGAAGAACACTGCAGTTTTGAACTTCCCAAAACTGTTGTGTTGGCCTCCTGGAGCACCAAGGACATTCCAGGACCAACATGAATTGTGCCAGATGTGATCTGTGTTGATCCGGCACCTATATGGGACTGGGGCTTAACATAGTAATTAGTACAAGTACAATTTGATAATGATATTAAACATGTTTTTTCCTATTAACTGTTGACAACCAGACTATCTGGTAACCAATAGAAAAACAAAATTAGAAAGTTTATCCCAACACAGCAAACACCCTGAAAACCAGAGTCCATAAAAAGCGGAATTCTCTGAAAATCAGACAATTTTTTAAGTCCCATTTGTTTTCGGAATTTATCAAAGTTTTCTGAAAACTGGAATTCTCGTAAAAAATAAAGACTTTTAGGCTTGTCCTGAAAGAATTCAGTTTTCAGAGCTTTTATTGTGAGTAATAAACAATTTGTAGAAAGGACTTTTTTAAAAAGGAGATGTCTCCATAAACTGTTATTAGAAGGTGATTTTTATGTGCACACAGTCCTAGCAATTCAAAAGGTATTTACTGTGTTCTACAGTATGAGTCATATTCATCTTTATAAGGCCATAAGCACTTTCTTAATGATAAAAAATTCAAATTATGCTAAATGTAATAATTATGTACATGCCCAGTGTAAAGCACCGATACAGGCCTCACAAGTTTCATGTGATTTTCTTAAAACAGTACCGGTGCCTGGCTCGGTGGTTGGGTTGGGACACTGAAAAGGCATCCCTGAGAAATTTGAAAGGAGGAGCCGAGAACTTGACCCACGTCCTGGGTGTCAGATGTAGTTTTATACACTTATGTTTATTGAAGTGAAAACTAACTTACTAAAACAGGTTTTACTAAACAAATAATCAAATATCAATAAATAGTACAATGAAAATGTAATTTTACCTCAGACTTTATATGTCTTTTCCCCGACCGTATAACTGAGTGAAGGTCTAATGAATGTTCTAAGTCATCTCTGCGTTGATTTAAATTCAACAGCAATGGGTTGTGCTCTGGAGGAAGACCGGGTGAGTGTGGGTCACATGTTGATCCATCCATTGATGGTAAGCTTGAGACACTGCTTCTCTGAGACCCTGGCTGTAACATGACAAACAAATAGTAGAAATACTTTATGGACAGCCCTTTTTGGGGGTTTCAGGGGAAGGTGCCAGGTCCTTGTATTATATAAGTTTTAAGATGGGAAGGAAATATGTCAGGTAAGGAAAATTTTACTCTTGATAAAAATATTACTGGTAATAAACATACAATATTTATATCTTATAAGCTACATGTTGACACCAGCGACCATTGTACTATTCAATGAAAGCATCTAAGTATATCCATAATCAACATGCAGCATCAATAGATTCTAGCAATTTTTTCCAGCCAGTCAGTCAAGGAAAAATCTGAATCAATAAAATTCCTTAACAATTTTAAACAAAATTTAAATTTAAACAAAAACCAGCCATCTATAATTCTGTGTAATTTATAAAGCCGTATCAAAGGACAGCTTCAGTAGTGCATAAATTTACAAATTTATGCTATCTCAAAATTTAAGGTAACCTCAGAAGCAGTCAGGGATGTACTAAGACAGTTTTGATTGAATTTATCGTTAAATTGAACCATTAATTACTATCACAGAGTTGGATATTTAACAGCTACCTCCTGGTCAACAATATCAAAAGTTCAGCTGCATCACATTTTGAGAAACAACAATTAATGGAACAAAAAAGGAAGACATTGTTGAAAAAGACCAATTTGAAAATACCTTTTAAAACCTTTAAGACGACAACAAATTCAAAGTTTTATGAAATTTTCAAAGTTTAATAATATCAATATCCCTACAAAATATGTACGAATTATTTCTATACCAAATAAAGAAACTCACCAAGTTGTCTGAGCTTCTTTGTAACGATAATGTTTTGCCCTTCTTTTTTCTCCTAGGTGGAGCCACCGGTTCAACAAAATGTTTTACATCACTAGACGGCGCAAAGTTTGTATCACCAGCAGATGGCGCTAATTTATCACCACTAGGAGTAACTATCACAGAGGGTTGTTGAGAGTGCGTCTGAAGAGTGCTTGGAGGAGTTCGAGTTTTCGTACTTCTTACAATATCAGGTTCATTGGCACCATTATCGTCACTTAGTAACTGGCTTTCTTGAATCACATTCTCTATTAAATTTTGCACATCAAAATTATGTTCTAAGGTACTAGATTTAGAGGAATTCGTACTTGATTTAGACACATCAACCACAAAGTCTTGCAAATGTTTGCTTATTTTTTCTTTCTCAGGATGTGACGAATTTATATTCACTGAGTAACCGCCAAATTTATCACATTGATCCCCACCACTAGATGACACAGGAGAAGGTTCTACCATCTGTGTTGTTATTTCTGAATTTGGTCGAGACACATTTCTGTTAAGCCTGTTATTTGAGTCAACGTCATCAAAATCTGAATCTGACGAGGATGGAGACCTCTCAGAGTAATCTCCCCTTTCAGTCATCCTCCTTCTCAGTTCTTCATGCTTTCTTCGTTTCCTTTCCATCTCTTCATTTTTATCCATACCCTAGAATAATAGAACATATTCAGAAAGAATTCCAGTATGGAACAGCTAAAGTAAGGCCACCCTAAACTAATTAACTCCATCCTTTTGCCTGCTATTCCTCCCATATTAATGATAAAATTCTTTTATCAATTCATTGGTTCCACTAAGCATTCTAAGTTCCAACCATTTAATAGTTTATCAATATTTTGCCAAAATCAAGACAAGAAGTCAGTAACTATATAATGAAAATAAATTAACTCATCAAAAAATCAATCAACAAATTTTACACAAGATTAAACTGTGATCAGAATAAGAATAAAAAAATGATATCCCAAAAATATAAAAATGTAGCAAAATAATTTAGCTTCGATACAACTGAAGTGTTTCTGTGATATCTAATGTTACTTCCGGCACAATTGGTTTGATATCAAAGTAGTTGGATAGTGGCATTCTGATCACAATTTTACTATTAGGATATTTCACTGTCCATATATGTTAAGTAAGTACTGCCTGTAAATTTTACATACCAATTAAATAACTAGTTTCAAAACCTTAAGTCACTCACTACAGTAACACAATGTAAAATTAAACAAAACTATAGGATGCTATAAATTATCAAAATGTTAAAATGAGAACAAAAAAAATTAAAGGAAGAAGGAAGATTAACTGAACAACCCTCAACAATAAACCAGATCTATCTCTTTGATAAAGCTTTCAAAACAAGCCATGAATATTAGACTACATTACATAATATACAAACAAAATAATGAATAGCAATGATGAAACAGTCCATTATTGACTGTTACTTCCTTATAACAGTAAACTGCTATACAAAGTTGTATAAACATACTATAAAATTTAATAAAAAAGCTCAATGTTAACTAAACCACAAGTGCTGTTGTGATATTACCGGTATATCTCCATACAATCTTGAAGTGCTAATTGGAATCTAAATGGGGTGACGAACCTCCAAAACAAAGACTGGGTACCCTAGGCCAGATCATTCTCTCCTTCAATAGCCTTTTAGATCGAACAAATTCATTTAGTTAAAGGACACTGTAACCTTGACCTTCTAACCTCAAAGTTGTTAGGGGGTCATCTACATGTAATGAATGACCAACATCCCAACTAACTGTGAGGACCATAGGCAAAATTGTTCTCTAGTTATTGGTCAGACAAGGTTTGGTTATGGACTGTCCAACTTTTTTTAATAAAGGGGAACAAAATAAACTAGAGCATTGTCACAGAGGTGACTAATATATTGTACCCCCGCCACCGCTTCGACACTAAGAATATGATAGTACATGGTATCTCTAAGTTCAAGGGCACATAACTCTGGAATGAGTGGATCACTGGGCATGAAAATAGTGTCTTGCACATCTACATTTCATATTAATAATACATTTTAAGTTTTAATTCAATCCCTTGAAAAATGTGGAAGTAGTTTGCGTCACATGCATTCATGAGCTAAAAGAATATGGAAGTAGTTCGCTCTACAAACTTGTGATATTCTAATTTGTATGAGGATGGACGACCGACCGACAGAGTGACTCCAATATACCGGTACTACCCCCTTTCAAACTTCTTTTGCGGGATAAAATAATGACCTTGTCATAAACCTGCCCATCTCACAACTGGAAATACCATTAACTTATGCTTTAGGTTTATACTAACCCCCGACTTATCCCGTTGTCCGTGCTTTTTCATTTTTAAAGCTTCCAGCCTCATCTTCAATTCTTGATCTTCTTTTCTACGTCTAAAATGAGATAAAAGTCATAAATTTAAAGATGATATTTTAAGAAGTCTTGGAAAACAAAATTTACCGCAGGTGTCAGGTCATCTGACAAATTGGCCAGGGTTGATTAAAAAGAAACTAAACAGCAACAAAGATAACTATTTTTCATAGTCTGATTATGATTGGTCCAATTTACTTTTTATTAAGTGAACTCAATACAAGTCCAATTTGAAAGAAAAAAAACAAGTACAACTAATTATGGAATGAGTGGACCACATGTTTAGTTATTCATGTATAGGTAGTTATACATGAATCTTGATATTTCTTAAAAAGAAGTACATCATTAATTCTACATGACCAATGTTAGCTAAAATGATAAAAAACGCTTTTTTCAGAGTAACAAATTTTTAGAATTTTCTTTCTGACGTGACCCTCCAAAACTTGAGCAGGGATCTCACAAGATGTCAAAAGTTGAGGGTCAAAACTGATCCTTTTAAAGGGTCAACAGAATTTCCTACAAATGTAATATTACTCTAATTTCCTACAAATGTAATATTACTCTAATTTACTACATTTGTATTTAGTAAATTTGACCCTTTGGTATAAATTCTTGAGAGTTAGAAGCCTTATTTTGCTAATTTGAACCAGTCTTTGAATTAGTTGGTTGCCCCCTGCCCAATAGGATTTTTTTCCTTCTTCAAGTCTTTTGGGGGACAACCTAGTTTTAGAGAGTTTCCCTCATAAAGCATATAGCCCAGCAACCTGTCACAAAAAATCAATTCAAAGACTGTCAACTACCAAGGACTTATATACATACATGGATTCGCAACTTCCGTATTTTACAGTTTAAAGTAATCAAATCCCACGATAATAAGACGTGAATCAACGGAAATACATGCTATTGTTTACAAAAGCGAAAATACGAAAATATCCGTGATAATCCGAATGTTAATAACAGTGAAAATATCCGTGATGCGAATCCATGTATGTATATAAGTCCTTGCAACTACTAATATTGAAGTCAAAATGCCATTAATGATTTTAAGGGTTTTTTGAGAGACCTGCAGGCTTAAAAAAGACTGAAAGTTATCAATTTAATCAATTATTTCGAGCTTACCTTTCTTCATGCTGCCTCTTTATTTCTAACAATTCTCTCTCTTCTTTGGCCAGTTCCTCGTCTGCTTGGGATGAGATATCCTCTAATATTGACCTGTAAAAAGATACATTTATGAATACATTCATAGGCTAGATCTCAGTGTGCGACATTAATGACAGCCCGATAGCCAATGGCTATTAAAAGATGCCCTGGGCTATTGAAATCTCCCAGTCTGTGGCCCAATAGGCTATCGTAAATCAGATTATCTGCAGGTAAAATCCAAAGAAACCTGGTTGAGAAATTTACTACATTATCTGTTGACAAAAGCATGCCAAATTGTCAGTGTAAAGGTTTACAGTTATATCGCATTGATCAGTATATCTAGTACCTGAAATTACTGTGCTAATTCATGCTGTCATTAGAGAAATTCTGTATCCAATCTTGACAAATGTTATGCTGTTGGATGCTCATGAGAGCCAAAGATACAATACCCATATCAATCACATTTTTTCTAATTTAGTAACAAAAATTTGGCAATCAAAATTTGAGAGACCACAGCCCTACTGGCTATCAAGTTCAAAAACTTAATGTCACACACACAGACTGTCATATTTGAATGTTACCAAAAGGCTACTTTACATTGACTTAATTGGTAAAGGATAATTTTTATACAAAAATGTATGACGGGACTGGTTTTTACTAATCTGGTTTTGACAACTCAAACTCAGTACCGGTAACTGTATTCTAGTCGAAAATCATGTTCGTTATTGAATTTATTCAGGATGCATATCGAGCTGTCATATGATTATTTATATGTACATTTAAATCTAAATAAGCATTGATATACATTATTAAAACAGCTGTTATTGTAAGATATAAATTTTTTTTCAGAATAACATCATCTTTCCATGCGAACAGGGAAAATTAGTCCCATTATAAAAGCTTTCAAAATCACTTTCTGAGATATTTTTTAATAGTATTCTTGTCAATTAAATGTTCTTGAATGATGCTCAATCTGATTCAGATTCTGAAAACAACATTTGCTTTCATGTGTAGAGGTGTGGTAATGGTATATTGCATTTATAAATTGGCTGGGATATTCACCGTTCACCAGCCTGATTAGCTCATTTTGGTAGAGTATCCGGCAATCTTACAGTAAATAGATTGCATAACTCAAAAATACATGTGAGAAAATATTACTGCCATTAAATATTACCTGGAAGATTTCCAGCTTCTTTATTGAATAAATAAAATTTAGTTATCTCGTCTTTTGTTTTAAATATTAGCGCTTCAAATATGGCCGACCTAATTTGCATCCAAGGGAAGTTATCCAACCTATTTCCGGCAACTGTAGTAAAAGTACACTGGTCCAAACAATGTGCGGTGCATTTATACTGGAGCAGTCTAAAATAATGTTAACTTAATTATCAACTGTTTCTAACACTTTCAACTACCAATAATCATAATGTATATATAAATTATTTTTATAGCGGTCAAACGTTTAAGGGGTGTCTTTACTACAGTAAAGGGAAACAAATGTGTCGTCTGTTTTGATAACCCTAACATTAGTGCAGAAAGCCAAGTTGACCCAGCCTTGACATGTATCGCAACATGCACAGTTTACTATAATGATCTGCATGAACCTCTTTCATGTAAATGTCTCTGATAAATATACACAAAACCTATGTAACTGTAACATCAACAAGTCAATTATGATCCAATTAGTTAAGATGTTTTCAAAAACATTGACAAGGCACCAGTCTTAATTCACCTCGTTATATATTTTCTGATAAGTATACAAGAGAAATTATTCAAGTAGGCGGGATTTGCATATTGACCTACTTTACCAGACGAACATGCATGGAATCGTGTGCGTTCAGTTTTTATGTAAAAATACTGAACTTCATAACAGCAAAATTTGGTAATAGTGAAAGCAGAGAAAAATAACATATTGTTCGTATATTTTTGATAATAGTACTTAACGTTTTAAATCTCAATTTAGGCAAATGGAGGTTTCATGATTTACAGTACAATTTGTAAACAAAACGCGCGCACTTGGGTGTGACGTAAGGATTGTGAAAAACTAAAACATTTCCAGGGCTGCCGGAAACAGGTTAGTGCCGAAAACTGGTTGTATCGGGATACTGCATAGGTCATTAATTTAGGCAGGTTAGTTTTAATAATTCATTCACATTTTCTTATTCATATGAATTTATAAAAATTCAAGACAGTATTTAAATGGGCCATGTTGAACAACTTGGATAAGTACCAAATCCACAAAAAACAGCAATGTTCGATTAGAATATAATTATCTGATAAAAAAAATTGTTTACTAAGATAATGTTGTTTTGATTTTATACCTGCTGGGTGTGACGTCTTCAGCGTCGTAAAATTCATCCATCTCGCTGTCAGACGACAAGTACGCCATGTCTGCAGTCTGGTACAACTTTCGATCTAACGAATTAAGTAACCAGTTCAACTCAAAAAGGTTACCTTTAAGGATAAATCGATATCATTTTACAACTGTCACCGAATGACACAGAGCATCTCACAGCAGCTTAGGTAAACCAATATTAAAAATCGTATTTGTACGAAATATTTTTGAACATTATTTTTTATTCTCGTTTTAAAATTTGAAAGATAAAAATCAATAACATCATATATTTCATATAATTCGTTGTAAAAAATATGCATAATTTCCAAATGTAATATCGATATAAAAGAAAGAAAATATTTTCGTCTATTTTCAATTATTGCATCTGATATATTAATGGCGTCCACGTCAACGATGAATGTTGATCAGAAGAAACTCCGCGAGCGTCTGTCGCAATGGGACTCGCAAAACGTTCCCAAAGCACCGCTATCAACTCTTCAAAAGGACCTTTTTATTGAACTTACAAGTTTCTCTACTGACAGGCCAATACCGTCAGATGTAATTGAATTGAACATTTCTGTCAAACTTTTTTCATTTGGGGGGGGGGGGGGCTTAACAGTTGATATTCCTAGAATATCCTATAATTCAGGTCAGAAGTCTTGTCATCTGAGTTTGCACATCTGGAATAAGTCCTCATTAGAAGGACTATATGGACAACTCCCTCTTAAATGGTTTCTACAGAGCTATGGAACAAGTGTTACAATACAACACATATGCAAGTGCATTGGTTCTGTTAAAGTTTAAACTCGTGTTACTCATACTGTTATAGCAGGTTGTGCACTTCATAGGCTTGATGTGATGAACATTTGTGCCAATTTAAAGTAGGTTTTGCACTATTTTATTACATTGTCAATGTCCAACTGGGTGGATTGAGTAGCTTGGGAGGTTTTTAATGACAATCTATGACTTTACTAACACCCCACGCATGGCCATTATAGTCCATATAGGCTGCTTGCCATTATCAAAGATGATGATGATGTTAATATTTCAGTTGCCGGCTGATGACATACCTTCCTCTGTATTACCTGTGTTACAAAGTGCTGAAGACAGCAATGTTCAAGAAAATGACCCTGTCCATAAATATCTTGCTAGAACTGGTATTTTTAATGAAGGAAAAATTGAAAATTCACAGCAGGTAAGTGGTAATGAGTGGCTTGAGTGATCCCATTTTTGTTTACTATAAAATCTTAAATTGTACCTGTAGACTTCAGGAATATATCTCTGCTATTTGAAAAGAGTAGGGATATAAATGCCCGGTTCTCCTGTATCATTCACATCTCCCCTCTCTCTGGAGTGGCTCTGAAATGACTGTAGCTGTTGGATTGGCTGTTGAACAACAGAAATGAAAAAATGTTTATGCTTACTAAGTTTTATTTCATGGTGAATCTAGGGTTGCCCAGTTAGGTTAACAATAGAAATACATGTTTTGGGATAGTGAAGGCTGATGTTGGATTTAACTTGAGCATTTTGTTTTCTGTGTTCCTGCAATTGTGAACCTATTATTGTTCTCTCGTGTATTATTTTGTTGATTTTTTCTACAGTTTTTCTCGTGGTTTGCTGATGTTGAAAGTGATATTGAGAAAGAATCTGATCTTCCATACAGGTGAAACTTCTTACTTTATTAAAAGATATACCTATCTTAATATTCATATACCCTCATATACTCCACCTCTATTTTCCACACCCAATTTTAAGAAAAATGAGGTTGTGACTCACATTTTAAGCTGTACTTCAAATTTCATCTGATGCAACCAAAAAATGATTAAGACTAAAAACAAATAGAAAAAGTTGTGTAAAAAATATTATAATGTATGTGATTTTTCATGGCCTATCATATTGTTTAATTCTCTCATGTTACTTCTCAATTGATTTGTAGCTTTTCATAAACAAAGAAAAATCTTGTTTTTAAGAAATCACATTGAAGAATTAGAGTCTCATCGTGGACAATGTGATCGGGTCCTAGGAGAAGTTTCCTCAGGCCTGGAATATCTTATGAATCTTCAAAAACATTATATAAATGTTTCCACAAAAACAAATGCCCTCCATGAGGCCTGTGAACATTTGTTGGCTGAACAGGTTGGATTTTATGTACCAATTAAAATTGATTGAAAACTCATTGAAAACCAAAGATAATTGAGTTTGACACATTGAAATGATATGTATACCATAGATATTGCAACATTGCTAGTTTAAAACGGTACATATATCTTCACATTATTATAGGAAAAGCATTTTCTTACTACAGATTTCACACTGATTATGTTCGTACTTGTCAATTTATGAACTAAAACTGATTGTTATTTAATTACTGTTTGTTCCAACTAATGTCATCAAAATATTTTGTTGTAAATACCTTCTGCTTATATGGTGGCCTTGATTTAAAGCTGACTATTGATTAAGATTTATGCTTTACTGTACCATATTTAATGGCCTCCTGTGAATATAGGTCTCTATGTGAACAAAGACTGCACTTTGCCATAATTAAGGTGTGGTCAAGTGTTAACACGCTTGACTAATATAAGAAAGTTCATGGGTCTGTTTTTCGCTCTGCATTCAAATTTTTCAGGGACACTTTCTCAATGTCCCAATCACATCTACCAAGCCAAGTACTGTGTCTAGAAAATCACAGGAAAAAGGGTGAGGCGTGTATTGGTGCTTTACAATAAAGAACCAGGAAGAACTATTTGAAAAGAGAAGGGATATAAATGCCCAGTGCTCCTGTGTCTTATCTCCCCTCCATCTAGGGCTGCTCTGAAATGACTGTAACTTTTATATGGGCCATTAAACAACAGATGAATAAATCGAACATAATTTACTGATTCATGTATGTGAAGATTTTTTAAATTCTGTTTTATTATGATTACAGACTCGATTAATCAACACAGCTGAGAGTATAAGTAACAAGCTCTCTTACTTCAATGAATTGGACAGTATATCTAGTGTAAGTATTGATTAAATTAATGATCGGTGAAGATTTATATTAAAGTAGCTTTACATTTCATCATGACCTTGAAGACGAAGCTTAAAAAATCTCAAAAGTCCTGCTCTACCCTATGAACATTCCCTGAGGCCATCCTTAAAAAATGCTGTAGGTAGGAAATATTATTTGCATTTTTTATGTTGAACCCAAAATACATGTTAGAATGCTATTCCTTTTAATATTGAAAAAAAAATTCCCTGGAGGTCAAAAAAGTTGGTAGTGGTGTTTTTTATTTATGTGATGGTAGCATTACAGCAAATAAAATATTGGTTGGCCTCATTGCAATCATCTTTAATACACAGTTTTGTAATTATCGTCACACTATTTGAAGTTAAACAATATTGATAAACTTACTTTAAAATTATTTATCTTTTAATTTAAAGAAAATGCTTTTTTTCTCTTTTAGAAATTAGGATCACCAACACTGACTGTTACCAATGAATCATTTGTACCAATGTTGTCACGTTTGGATGAATGTATACTTTATATCAAATCTAATGTAAGTATCAACTTAGGTTTTTTTATCCCTTTTGATGCCAGGCACATATTGCCTACATTGTGCACTGTATTGCCAGGGCATTTTTAAGAAATGCAAGCTTATTCAACCAATTTCCAAACAAGTATACCCATCACATAGACAAATATGTAGAGATTTATTAAGACAGGTATGCCCTTTACTTTGGTAAATAAACTGAGATTTGTGCGTACATGTACGCCTGTCTCACTGGCAGTGAAAGACTTAATTGCAAAATAGAAGTCTGACTATTGAAAAAGTATTTTTTCAATCATAGGAATTTCGTAAGTCGTTATTTCTTACATATACGTATTGCTTTACAAACTATATAGAAGATTTGTGTTTGAACTAAGTTGGCTGTTTTTATCAAGTTTGTTTGCTGTAATGGCTGATTTATGGCCATATAGTCAGTGTGGTATGATGGAGTGTGTTGCATGTATATTCTCCTGGGAATAGGCTTTTACTTTCTATAAATGCATTTCTTATTTCGTCATCATGAAAATAACCTATATATATTCAATTTCAGCCCCAGTACAAAGAATCTGGGATATTTCTGGCACGATTCAAGCAATGTTTGTCTAGAGCTTTGAATCTAATGAAGACCCATGTGATGAATATACTTCAAACAGCAACACAACATGTTAAAAACACAAAGGTAAAATATCAGTTAATTAAATAATTGTTATCTAAGTTTAACTCAACTTTTTATCAAAAATGAAAATGTGATTAAATAGGTCTAGCAAAGGAAAGTTACACCTTTTTGTATTCTTTAAGTTGACAGCAATGATTTATTTTTTCCTGCATCAAGAATGATCTGAAATCATCTAGGATAACATAAACCATCGTTATTTTCCAATTCATGATAATGATTTACTTTTAAGCTTTGACATAAAAAAACATACATTCCCGAAGTAAAAAAGTATGTATTTTTCCCCACAGAGAGAAAAATATTCCCCATAAATGAAAAAAATCCACAAATTTATAGTACTTCATGATGCAAATTTCCCCCATCAAAGGGACCCTATACCAGTTCCCCAAAACAGTAAAAAAGGGCTGTATTTTGTACAGTAATACCCAATTATTTGAAATCCTTGGGTCCAAATAAATCATTCAGATAATCCATGGTTTCAGATATTCTGTTTTAGTATGATGTACTGTTTAGAAAATGACATTGCATACTATGACTATCTATTACAAGGTAGTTAACCTGGTATTCGTAAAATCCAATTCATATTTAAACGGGACACATTGTACTTTAAATATATTGACAAATTTGGGACTGTTGATTAAATTTGGATAATAGCCTGTATTTAAATAATCGATTCTTAAAAAATCCATTCTTCACGAAAAACATTTTTAAGCACTAGACATTCGGTCCAGTGAAAATGTAAATATTGGACCAAATGAACTTTTAGTGGACCAAAAAGAGTTCAAACAAAATTTTATATAATTTGGTTAAAAACCATAATATGTCTTTCATGAGTGATTTGCATATTTCATTTTTTTGTTCTGAAACATGGTAAAATGTTCACTGGAAAATTTGCAGGACCCACGGCCATTTTGGTGTACTCAGTCCAAGGTCAAGGGCTAAATTCAAGACAAATAAGCGACGTTCTACTGTAGTTAATGACATACACTTGCTACTAGTGATTGGATCATGTTCTTGAAGAATAACATTATTGTATGTTTTATATTGTTAGGAGACAGCTTCTGGTAGTGATAATGCATTTACCCTTTTCTATGGAAAGTTTCGAGCGAATGCACCTAGGGTGAAATCCTTGATGGAACAGCTAGAAATGAGAATTGATAAAAGTCCAGGGTAAGTTACATGTAACTGTTACCTTGTTCTCTAGAATTATGCTTTTTTATGTCCTTGTTATGATAGGCATATAGTGTTTACCTAATCAACAGGAAGTGTCATATGCAAAAACCCATTGACTCGCTCAAAGGTCAAAATCACAGTGGATGCAATAGTTTGGGTAAAAATTGGTTGGTAAGTTAGTAATTTCAGTTTTGAAAACTGATAATTGTATAATACAAGTGAGTGTAGTGTGTACGGGTATACAAGATTTTCTTGGTCAAAAGGAATAGGCAAGTGATGTTAACTCTAAAAAGTTAATTTTTGTACTATACTTTTCTCTTCTTGTTGCCAAGTTTTCACATTTATCATGATAAGTTAACTTGAGGGACGAAATACTGTCCTAAGTGAAATTATCAAGTGTTAAAAATCTGCTAGACTGAGTCAAGAACAAACTCTCAATTAACAAATCTGTAATCTATCGACACAGCTGACATCTTTTCATTTACTGGTTATCTATTTTATGTCGTACTTATTTTAGGTATGAACAGATTTTAGCTGACTGTCACCAATGTTACTTCTCCCAGAGGGAACTTTTATTGGGTCCAAGTATATCTTCAACCATTAATGACCTTGCTTCTAAACATGTTCGGGACCACTGCTCTCTGGTACGTGTGCATTTCCATTTATTTTCTATAGACCATCAAAGTTACACTATTTGAATTTTTTTTGCTTTAAATTCTTGCAAAAAAATATATGAATTGTTTAGTACATTTTAGGTTCTATAGTAAGTATGATTTTATGAATTTGTTGTAACCAGACGTGTACTTTGTGTGGAAAAAGGGCGAGGCATGTATTATTGTTTTACAGAACTGGGAAAAACTATTAAAAAAGAGAAGGAATTGATATGTCTGGCTAACAGGTATCTTATCTCCCCTCTCTCTGGGCCAGCTCTAAATTAACCATGGCTGTAAAATGGATGGTTAAACAGCATGTACACTTGGTTGTTCTTGTTTTTTAGATGCGAAGTGGATGTGCATTTATGGTTCATGTTTGTGAAGATGAATATAAACTATATCTGAATTTCTTCTCCAAACCAACTCCGTTCCTAGAGTGAGTATTAACTGTTATTTTGCTATGAATAGGTAATGTCTGGTGAAAGAGAACATATGAGTCATTTGTTTTACTGAGCTTGAACTGAAGATATGAATATATCAAGGTTAATGAAATTCAATTTAGTCATGTCTTCTGAAAATAAAGATATATCGAGGTTTATGAAATTTAATTCAGTAAATTATATACCATCATTTGCACATAGGCTTTCTGAAGTAATATTTGTGTACCCCTACAAACAAAGTTTAGGGGGGGATATACTGGTGTCCACTTGTCCGTCTGTGCGTCGTCGATCTGTTATTTAATCCTGTTGTCCATTGGTGGATTTCGAAAATACATGACACAGCTCTAGTTATTCATACAAATGTACAATCTCATCATTATATGTTTTGATATTATTTTTTGGTGTTATATACACAGTGGAATGTTGGAGAGACTGTGTGGAAGTTTGTATGATGTTTTTCGTCCATTGATCATACATATAAACCACTTGGAGACACTGGCTGAGCTGTGTAGTATACTGAAGATTGAGATGATAGAGGAACATGTACAGCAGAATTGTAAGTATATTATTACATTACAGTCAAACCTGTGAACAAAGGCCATCATTAAGAAAGACAAAATGTGGCCTTAATTAACAGGTGGCTTTTATTCAGAGGTAATTTTGTTTTAAAAATAATCAATGGCATTGTTTTAAAGAATGGCTTTAGTCACATGATAGCCTTTATTAGGAGGTGGCCACTAACTCAAGGTGCTCACTAGATGTCGAAAGATGAAGTTAAAAATGACTCTTAGCTGATAATGATTTGAAGGGACAGCAATGTTTTCTGCTTATGTAATAATATATTTGACCCTTTGTAACAAATTCTCAAGGGTCAGCAGTTTATTTTGCTAAATTCAAGAGTTAAAATACCATTTTAAGGGTCAAAATAGAGCCCTGCATGCTCTTCTTTTTGTCTTTGTTTTCCTTTTTTCTTTCTTTTCTTCATATTCCTTTTCCTTCCCACTTTCTTTTTGTCTGTCTTCTTCCTCCTTTCTGTTTCATCTTCTTCATTGTCTTCTGTGTCCTGCAAAAACTTTAATGTAGCTCATAACTATAAAAGATAGCAACATTAAACTTCATGGATGGATAGATCTCACTGAGTTGGTGAACAGACCAGCGTTGGCACCGTTTGCAGCGCTCTTTTCTAAGCTCTGTAGTTGTTTTATAAGATGCCACTTTTAATCAGAATTTGACTGAATTTTAGGACCCAGACTGAGTTGTTTGTATCAAATAAATACTAAGAGTGGTCCAATCGTCAAAATTCTGAATCTTTTAAAAACATTTTGTATCACTGATTTAATGTATTACAGCTCAAGAACTTCGAGCTTTTGAAAATGTCATAAAACAGATGTTGATGGATATACAAGAAAGACTGGTGTACCGTACCTATATCTATATACGAAGTGATATACTGCAGTATGCTGCTGCCCAGGGAGATCTTGCCTATCCTGAAAAACTTGAAATGATGGAGGTGATGTAAAGTTTTGTCATTTCCAAATGTTTTAGTTTACTGAAGCGTTGCTCATTGACCCATCTTTACTTACAGAGCTTATTTTATCAAAAACTTGGGCATCTTTTATTATACCCCCGTAAACGAAGTTTGAGCGGAGGTATATTGGAGTCACTCTGTTGGTTGGTCGGTCTGTGGAGAGAACTTCTTCCACATTCTTTAAGCGATTGCAATGAAACTTGAAATATGTTATCAGCATGAAGTGTATATGTGCAAGACACAATTTTCATGCCCAGCAATTCACTCATTGTGAAGTTATGACCCCTTGAACTTAGCTGTATAGTGTACTATTGCATTCTTAGTGACAAAGCGGCAGTGGGGGTATTAGTCACCTCTGTGACAGCTCTAGTTTTGATAGATAAATAAATCTCACCGTATATCAATTAAGCCATTCCAGATGACCACGATTTGCAAAGTTGAAGTTACTGCATTGGAGACAGAACTTATTCAAAAAATTTTCCAGATTACACAAATTCATATTTACAGTCAAACCAGTGTTGGAGGCCACCTCTGAGTAAAGCAACTCAGTTAAGAAAGCCTGTTTTTTTCAAAAAGATAATTGATTATTTAGAATAAAATTACCTTCGAATAAAAGGCCACCTGTCAATAAAGACCACATTATGCCTTTCCCAAGGGTGACCTTTGTTCACAGGTTTGACTGTATAATTGGTTAGTTTATAGGTTCCTATATTTTAATTAAAAATGAATGCATAAAATTAAAGGTATTTTCAATTTTTAATTAGTGTTGAATGTAAATTATATTCTGACAGAGTATAGCAGAGAGCATAAAGAAAAGTCAGCTACAGAAAACACATTCAAGAACTCCATCAAATGCTTCCAGTACAAGTGCTGAGGTGGCAAGGTTGACTGGTGCAGGAGATTTAGACACGTCACTGGAAAATGTACCATTACAAGAAGATCCTTCTACAGGGTGGCAAGATGTAACTGCAGGACCAAGTAAGAATATTTTTGACTTGTGAAAATAAGACCATTTCATGAGCAATTGAAATGAAAATTTTGAAATCAGTCTATGTATATGTAAAGTGTGAGTAGTAGTTGAAAAAACAACAACACTGGAATGTAAATTCATGTATTTATTTGTTTATTGTACTTTTTCACCAGGTGCAAATTTGACAACGTCGATGCCTATGTCACCAGCAGATCTTCATGGAATGTGGTATCCTACTGTTAGACGTACCCTTGTAACATTATCAAAACTATACAGATGTATTGATGTACGTTAAGTATTTTCTTACCTGGGTCTGAGGTTATAAAACTTGTTATCTATCTCCGAGCCGGAAACTCCATCCATTCTCAAAGTATCATAAGATAGAACTGGTTAATGTTTAAATGCATGTTCAGATTAATAATGATGATAGACTGATTGTCTGATCATATTTAAGTTAGAAATTTTAAAATACAAGATGTAATATTTAAGCTCGGAGACCGATTTCTAGTTCTTTAATTGGACCCTAATTTATACTTTTTTCCGTAACTTTATGGGGTAACATTGGTTAATTTCACAGGCCAAATCTGTTCCCAGATTGTGAAGCATTTGTTAAATTTAATTAAACACTGAATGATAGAAATATTATAACTGATCTGTTAGTTCAGTACATTCGCTCTGTAAAAGTTGTCTTTTTAGCTCACCTGATTCATCAGGTGAGCTTTTAGGATCGGTGAATGTCCGGCGTCCGTCGTCCGTCCACAATTAGTTTGTTTACACTCTAGCAACCGCAGCTCTTTACGAATCTTGATTAAACTTGCTCACAATGTATATGGCCACAATGTCTCGGCTAAGTTCGATTATGGGCAAAATCTGATAATAACTTCTAGAGTTATGGGCCCTTGAATTACAAAATTTGCTATATTTAGCTTGTTCACCAATCCTGATCATATTTTCAGTAAATGTGTATAACCAAAAGATCTTGGACAAGTTCGATTATGGGCAATATCGGACCAGAACTTCAAGAGTTATGGGCCCTTGACTTAGAAAATTTACTATATTGAGTTTGTTTACACTCTAGCGCATTCATTTATTCACCAATGCTAATCATATTTTCAGTAAATGTGTATAACCAAGAGATCTTGGACAAATTCAATTATGGGCGGAATCGGACCAGAACTTCAAGAGTTATGGGCCCTTGACTTAGAAAATTTACTATATTTGAGTTTGTTTACACTCTAGCGCATTCATTAATTCACCAATGCTAATCATATTTTCAGTAAATGTGTATAACCAAAAGATCTTGGACAAGTTCGATTATGGACGGAATCGGACCCAAACTTCAAGAGTTATGGGCCCTTGATTTTGAAAATTTGCTATATTTTAGCTTGTTTACTCACTAGCGCCTTCATTTATACACCGATCCTAATAATATTTTCAGTAAAGGATTATAACCAAAAGATCTCGAACAAGATCGATTATGGGCGGAATCGGACCTCATCTTCAAGAGTTATGGGCCCTTGACTATATTTTAGCTTGTTTACACTCATTTATTCACCGATCCTAATCATATTTACAATGAATGTGTATGACCTTATGGTTTTGGACATGTTAAGTTATGGGTAGAATCGGACCACAACTTCATGAGTTATGGACCCTTAGATTAGAAAATTTGCTACGTTTTAGCTTGTTTAACAGTATTATACCTTCATTGTTGGTTTTGATCTCAAAATCTACGTAAAAATGAGTTTTACGAGATGGAAACTATATTACCTGGTCATTGATTATTGGCCTTTGTTCTCAGGTGAGCGATAAAGGGCCAATGTGGCCCTCTTGTTGATAATGTTTTCAACAAATTTGAAAAGCTGAAAAGTCTTGTTTTTTATTGAGTGTGGTATCCTATATAAATAAGAGGTTGAAAATCTGGTTTGAAGGATTGCCGCATTTCTTGTCTTTACTAGAAGTGCTCTAAATAGTAGTGTTGTTAATCCCTTAAGGGGGGAGTCGGGGGGGCAATTTGACTCAGATCTACTTGGTATTCTTAGCAGTCAACAATGGATGGAAAAATATATATGAATTTGAACATACTGACAGGAATATGTCCCTTACGGCCTAAATTTTTACATTTTCATTTTTTGACTACATGAATTCATTTTGCTCTGTTAAGGAAAGACACTCGGTTTTAAATGCTAAAGTTCTATTTCAATAGTTGTCTCCCTTATGCTTTGACTGAGTTTGCCCTAAAGTTTATTTTTTTGTATTTCAGAAAACAACATTTCAAGGATTATCCCAGGAAGCTTTACAGTCCTGTATACAATCTCTGATCAATGCTAAAGATGGTATCACAACTAGAAAGGTATGTTATTGTAAGATAAGATCAGAGTCCAAAGAAGACACGATAAATTCACAATGAAGGAAAACAAGGCCTTTTATGTGGCCGACTTCTTTACATGTCATCATGCAAAATTTCAAAAATTGGTAAACAGTGGTTTGTTTAATTTTTTCTTCTTTGTCTCTAACTTCAACTGAAAAAGGTAATACAAATTTTTAATGGAATTACATGAACTTTTGTATTTTGACTATGAATGAAATGAAAAATATAAATCAATAGTAAAAATGAGGTATTCAAGATATATGAATGAGTGGTCTGCCCTTGAAATGACCTAAAATAAGCCAAAATATCTCATTCAATGGCAGATAAATCATAAACGAGCACCACGACCCCCATTTTGTTTGCTTAAAATGTTCTTTTATCGTATGCTATGATCATGCAAAGTTTTAAAAAATTCTGTCTATACATTTTCATTCTGCCTGTATGTCTATGAGAAAACAGTCAGATATGCCTTTAATGCACATGTTAAACATGAATGAATGATCTAGTATAAAAGATAGCTTATTAAAACTAAAATGGACTGATTTTTAAAAACAAAATTACCATTTTCTGAGGGGGGATTTTGTTTTGGAGGGGGGAATAACCTCACAGGAGGGGGACTGTCACTGAAATCCAGTGGCAGATTTGGTGGATGGGGGCCCTGAAAAGCAATCTTGCAATTATCCTTGTGAATTTTTACTTGTCCCAGATGTTTTACTTGTCCCAGTGCCTTAAATCTCAGGGTGTAACTGTATTAATTATTTTACTTACAGACAGCATTGGATGGACAGCTTTTTATGATAAAACATTTGTTGATCTTGAGGGAACAAATTGCACCATTCCAGGCTGATTTCTCCATCAGGGAGACTTCATTAGACTTTAGCAAGCTAAAAGGTTTGACATTAAACATTTCTTTCTAAAAAGTATTAATACAGTGCAACCTCTACAAAGCAACACCCTTTTAGAGTAACAAAATTATGTTGTTGTTGAGAGGTTGTTGCTCTAGAGAGGTTGAATTGATAGTTAAAATTGTGCAGTAAGAGAAAATCATGCTTTTGTTAAAGCGAGGTTGTTACTCAAGAGAGGGTCGCTCTGGAGAGGTTGCACTGTACATTTTGTGTGTGTGTTTTTTTAAAAAATATTTTAAGTTAATTTACTTGTGTACTGTGTAGCATTTATTTTGATTTAATTTGAAGTAGTATAATAATTTCGAGGGTCCAACGCAACAGTGTCGTAACTCATATGGAAATAAGAACAAGTTACGACAGTGTTGCACTGAGCCCTCAAATTGTGCATTTTACTTTAATCACAATTTTTTATTTTTCTTGAAAAAGGTACAGTATTGTGCTATTGTTAGAACATACATTTTTATACAGTCTGTGTTGACCACCTATCAGTTAGGTAACAATTCAGTGATCTGTTTAGAGGCCATACCAAATTGCTATTGTTTAATTTGATAAAAAGACCTGTTATCTTTAAAACCTAGAGGTCTGGATACACAGGTCGTCATTAGCATATATGTGTGGTTGTAAATTACATATCTTTTATATTCTATGTTCTACTTACAAGTATCTTTAAACATCAATACAATTAAGTAGTCAAAACTGTGAACAAAGGTCACCCTTGGGAATGGTATCATATGACCTTTATTTGGAGGTTATTTTGTTCTAAATAGTCAATGTCTGTTTTCAAAGAATGGCCTTTATTCACAGGATGGCCTTTATTTGGAGGTGGCTGCTAACACAGGTTTGACTGTATTTGGCATTTAGCAGTACACTTATTATGACATTCTTGAGCATTAGAACAACAAGTTTAGCAAACACGCATTTCCATGCTCTTCATTTCTATTAAATTGTAAGGAGATTTTGACTTACCAATACCTCTGGGTTAGGTACTCTTCTCCTATGCAGGGGTGACAAAATACCAGATATATCCGGAATTCTGGCTTTATCTGTCCTGGAAGAGCTATGATATCTGAACAAAATAAAAGTTATTTGATGAAAAACTCTCAAGAAATGGTCAATTTAATTTGCTCTGAAGGATTTTCTTGAGTACAAATTCAGACAAATATGGAAACAATGTGGTTAAAGGCCTCTTGTTTGGCAAAAAATGGTCTTTTCTTTGGCTCTATTGACATCCCTGTTGCCCTGTTCTTACCAGTAAACAAATGTAATCTCACAATGAATCAGAGGTAGAAGAATTTGAATGCAATTTTCTACAGTAAAAGTATGTATTTTCTTAGTCTTAAACCTGCCTCTGCTTGAATTACAGCCTTGGACACTTATCATTTGAGCTAGCACAGCTGGCTTGAATACTTGTTATGCTTGTATATTGCTTTCCACATGTCGGTCCGTCGTTTGATCTGTGCATCCGTAACCAAACCATATCAGACCAATAGCTAGAGAATGCTTCAGATTTGGTTGGGAGGTTGGTCATCACATGTAGATGACCCCTATTGATTTTGAGGTCAGTATGCCAAAGGTCAAGATCACAGGGGGCATCCATGTTTCAAGAACACTTCTTGTTCTATTTTGTGTCGACGTTTTGTGTTTAAGATATTTTAGTGTTATTATTTCAGCTTTGAAATATGGCTAAAGTTGTATATTTTCACTCACCCTTATAATCAATGCTATTAATTGTAGTTTTATTGTTTAAACAAAACGATTGTTGTTTTAGTTAGTGTTTTATTCTTGCTTACATCGATGTTAATAAAACTTCTGAACTTCTTCCAATTAACAATTTTATGAATACAGTGCAACCTCTCCAAAGCAACACCCTTTGCGAGTTGTAATGTTATGTTGCTTTGCGAGGTTGTTGCTCTAGAGAAGTTTATTACATCACATTTAGGCCAAAAAGTAATGATATTGATAAATTGATGTGGTCACATTATGAAATTATTCTGAAGAAGAAATTTAGGAAACCAGACTGGTAGTGGTTGTTATAATGAGGCACAGTCAAACCTGTGGACATTGGCCATCCTTGGGTAAGACAAAATGTGGCCTTTATTGACAGGTGGTCTTGAGGTCATTTTGTTCCAGAGAATCATTTATAAACGAAGTTTTATTGAAGAATGGCCTTTATTCACAGGGTGTTTGTATTAGTAGATGGCTGCTAATACAGGTTTGACTGTACTCTTACATATTTATAACATACGGTCAGTTTGCTTTGTATGAAATTATATGATGTGTGATGTAACAGACCTTAATTTACAGTTTGTTGAAATGCTATCAATGAATTATATGCACGACATGGAAATTAATTCTTAATTTGTATCACAAGTGTTAGAACAAAAAATCACAAAAAATCATACCCGTGGAAACAATCAGTTGTACAGTAACACGGGTGAACTTTGTGCGCTCTAGCTCACAATCTGTCCTTGTTTTTTTCTTTTATATAGAACTAAAGCTTCACAATTTTGTTGGTATGTTGGTCTCTTATTTTTCTTGCTTGTTGTTACATGTTGTCTTTTTTGTACCTTAGAATCAGATATTTTAATAAGCATACAATTTTGTAGAATGTGTTGATTTATTTTGCCTAGTAACTTAAGTAGTATATTGGTTTTACTTAGTTTAAGAAGAATGCTGCCAGTTATAACTTGATGACTCTTTTTCTAATATTTTGTATACCAAATTTGTGTAAAACATTTGTAGCAAAATTAAGCTTTTACTAAAATATCTGATTTTACAGTATGTAAATGATGCCTTAAAATGGAGTTCAGAGTAATATTTGCCTAACTGCATAAGAAACTGAAATCTTCTTAATGTACAGTTATAAAATACTGATCTAATGAGTTACAGTAGTTTTTTTCTAGCTGATTCTTGTTTTATTTATTTATTTATTTATTTTAAGTACAGTTTACAGTCCAACATGAACTAAGGCTGCTGGAACTTAAGAAAAAACATCATAGCATATTTGACTTCAGTTTATGTATGGATTTCCTTGGCCAACTATATCAATGATTGCCTGCCTAATTGTAACTCTTGCGAAGGAACTGTTGAACTTAATTATTTTCAAGTGATCTTAACTTCAAAGTTCTAAACATTATTTTCTTTATTCTTTCAATAAATGTGATCTAAAAGTGTCCATTTTTAAAGTGGTTTTGCTTTTATTCAAGAAGATTACTATACCAAAGCATGGAAATTAGTATTGATTTAGTTATTTTATTAGCATCTGTCAAGGTTAGATTACATTAGTTTATAACCAAAAGATTAAAATGGTCTGGGTACATCAGAAAGTAAAGTAGGAGAGGAAGAAGATGAAATGCCAACCACCAACCTTATTACAATGAGATAAAGCTATAAACTAACTCACCAACCATCACTGTTCACATAAAACAAACAGACAAACTATTGAATATATATTTACAGAACAAGGCTATCTGTCAAAGCAACCCTTTATCAAACCTTCATGCAACACCACCATCTGTAAAAGCATCAGCACAAAGCTAACACTTAACAGTCACATAAAAAACTGATATGGAACAAATTTTCTGGTATTAGCTAATTAAATATCTTGTTGGTAATGTAAAAATTATAAAATTCTGTCAGTTGTTTTAAGATATAATTACCAATTGCTAAATATAAATGACTGAGATATTTATGATTGGCTTAGTTTAGAAGTTTTAAGTACTATTTTAGCAAAAACTGAATTTGTTGTAATACTAGTATATACTACATGCAGTACATGTACGTTGGGAAATGGTTGGGCTTTGGGAATATACATGTGGGTGTTGGATGTTAACCAGTACATTTGTATATACATGTGTCAGTACTCAAGTCTGCTTTTGGATGAAGGTTTTAAAGCCACAATAGTGGGTTTGCACCTCACTGTGCTACCAAATGTTCTTTATTCTTTATCTGTTTGAATAATAAATACATTTGTTTCATTTCACATGTTTTTATCCCCTCATGGTACTAGTGCAGTATGATTACTACTTAGTGAAATAGAATATGTTCTTACAAAATTTGACCTAAATTCTTATCAAACTAAAAATTTAATCTAACAGTGAAGTTAGACTCAAGAGCAATTCATAGGCTATTATTGTTATAAATATAGCAAACTGAAGTTCTGCACAAATGAATGTTTGTTTATCCGATTGCAATTGAAAGTTGAAATGTGTCATCACCATGGAGTGTATATGTGCAAGACACAATTTTCAAACCCAGTAATCCACTCATTCTAGAGGTATGTGCCCTTCAGCATAGCCATAAAGTGTACAATGGCAGTCTGACTGTTAGCTCATGAATATTTGTGTTGCAAACTTCTTCCACACCTTTCAAGGGATTAAATAGAAACTTGAAATATATTATCAGTATGAATTGTATGTGTGTTACACAATTTTCATGCCCAGTTATCCACTCATTCTAGAGTTATGTGCCCTTGAACATAGCCATATAGCATACTACAGCATTTTTAGTGTCAAAGCGGCAGCGGGGTATGTGTGACATGTGTGACAAAGCCCTAGTTAATTGTACTGTAAATGTGTTAAAAGTATTGAACGACCAAAACTGCGGTGATCCTTTCTATGTTTTGTATACCCCAAACTCTGTGTGAATAACCCATAGATGTGACTTTTGACGTCACAAATGGGTATTGCGGGAATGAAAAATACACTAGCTTCCCACTGTAGCCAAAGCATTTGACACGTATGTTACTTAAAACTGTACAGAATACAAAAAAATGACAACTATACATGGAACATACACATTTGTCTGCTTAGCATGCGCTATGTGTCATGAAAATTGATATTGGTATAAAATACTTACAGCTTCTTTTCTCCTGACTTAGTGTAAAAAAGTGCTTCCCGCAATACCCATTTGTGATGTCATGAGTCACATGGGTTATCCAAACTGAAACTGGGTGAACCTTGTTTTGTGTCAAAACTATTTATTGTCCCTCGGAGCATGGTTAGTTTTATTTACTAATAGGACATTTTTAGCTTGTAGTCTTATCATTGTCTTCTATTACATGACTGTTGTGTAGATTTTGTTAAGCTTCTTTAAAATTCGTAGATTACTTTATTTCTGTCCTATTTTTCCTTATGTTTGTGTTTTATCATGCACTCTTTAATGTTGTGTGTATTTATTCATATTGTTAAACTGGTTAAACAATTCAAGAAACATGGTTAAAATGTTGATAAGTTAGATGTCTTTGTCATAAGGTCAAGGTCACTGCATACCTTAGAGAAGCCTGACTTGCAAGATCAAGGTCACTAAAACAAAACACACCTTGGAAGCTTGACTCATGTCCTGAGGATAAGTCAAGGTCACCACTAAAATGACCACTCCATTAATAAAACCTAAGTGTCAGATCGGTCTCTTGCTAGGTCAAGGTCATTGATAATGGGAACACTTGTCACTAGCTTGATAAGCAAGTTACGTTCCCCACATATTCAGGGCTCTCTTCTCTTCTGGAGTGTCTGTCAATTATTTTCTGTGTCATCATCTCTTCTGTTCCGTTGTTATCAAAACAACTTTTGTTTGATAATATATTTCTTGTCAAGTTTATTTTTTTATTATTAAGATTTGCCTTATTATTTAATATTTCTGTTTTTAATTGGGTTTTAAAGTTGTCTTTCAACAACTTTCAGTTACATACAGTGGCCGATTCGCCTAACAAGTTTTCCTGGACTGTATTCTAACAAGTACTGATTCACCTTTCCACAAGGAACTGGCAACTTCTGCTCATGTCAAGGAAAATCAACAATGTTGTCAAATTTTCATGGAAGGTGACCTGCCGTGATCTGAAATCAAACCCAGATTGCCGGGTTTCAAATCCAGCGCACTAACCTCAGAAATACGGCAGGGGACTAATTTTTCACTAACTTTGTTATCTAATGTTCCAATCTTTTGTTTTCAGATGCGGCTTATGGCTTGATAAACAGAAGATCTCAGATATTTTCTTTCAATTCTAACAACTCACTTCTACAGTTCATTGCTGAGGTATGGTTCTACAGAACTTGAGATTTGTCTCAATGCTAAGTCTGAGATTATTTTCTTAATTTAGAGATGTTTATGCCCCGGCATCAAATCATTCTGGGCACTTAAAAAGTGTCCAAAATTGGGTTTATGTGGTTAAATTTTACATGGGAAAGCCACTTAGTTTGTCTGTACAAGGTTAAGTGAAGCTGCCACCGAGGCATATGTGTTAATTGAATGCAGCTTCTTGTTTCACAATGGTTCTATTTTGCTATTTTTATGAGTGATTTAAAGAAAACATAGAAAAATGCTACATGCAAGGAAATGAACAAGAAATCAAAGAACACATAAATGAGTTTTCTGCACTTAAATCATTTAATTACATTGTATGTATTTTGACTTGATCACCAGCATTTGTACATAATGGTATTTTATAAACACCACCCACACCTTTCAAACACTTTTTAAACACATCAAGTGATCTCCTTTTTTGTACTTCAAGAGAGATATTGTGTACCATTTTGTATCTAAAACATACCCTGATGAAGGCTAATTGTATAGCCGAAACGTTGGTAAAATAAAATAGAAAAACACATCAGTTGTTATTCGTTCGTTTATCAAAGAATTCTGATATATATATAAATATATAATGTGATGTGCTATTTGTATTTCCAGGGCACACCTCAAGTGATGGAGAATTATGTAGATTCTAAACGTGATGTTGATGGTCAACTTAAGAAGATCTGTGAAGAATTTATTCATCATGTTTCTGACTTTATGACAGATCCATTAAAGACATTCTTATCTAGGGTAAGGTTTTAATTATAACCTCACTCACTATCAGTGGGTGGGGCTATACTAGAATCATGTAAAATGTCCCATCCTATCATGTCTCATTTCTGGATGGCAAGAACCAGATCTGATTTTAGTAATTTGTCTGTTATAATGACCCATTCAACAGCTTTGGTAATTTCAGAGCTGCTCCAGAGAAAGAGTGGAGATACACAAATGCAGTCAAACCTGTGAAAAAAGGCCACACTTGGGAAAGATATGTGGTCCTTATTGACAGGTGGCCTTTATTCAGAGGTCAGTTTGTTCTAAACAATCAATGACAGTTTTAAAAAGAACAGCTTTTATTCACAGGGTGGCCTTTATTTGGAGGTGGCCACTAACACAGGTTTGACTGCAAATAAAAGTAATTCAGGTGTGGATTTTTTTGTTGTATTTTTATTTCAGGCTTCCATCATACTGAACATTGGAACAGATGAGAATATCAAACAAATTAGTTTACGTCAGCAGCCATTTGCAGCTCCGGAGAAGTTGCATGATGTCGTAGCTGAGACGTACAAACTTGTCAAGAAGCACGTACCAAGTATACACAGAAGCATGGCGTTGTATCTTGCGAATAAAGAAACCGAAATCATTTTATTTAAACCAATAAAGGTCAGTTTTATAGAAATAAATATTAGCGATGTAACGATATGGCATAACTTGTATTGCAATATATATTGAAATACAGTCAACCCATATTGAAATATGTATTGCAAAACAGTGAAGTAATGAATAAAACTAAAGCCACTGTCAACTTAAATGTTAACATAGAGATATGACTGTATAATGTAGTTCATTCATATATTATAACCAGTAGATGGCTTATCAGCACCAATGGATAATTGATTTTGATTTTTGAAATGTGTCTGCATTGTGGATAGATCTCACTGAGGCAGTGACCAGATGAGTGTTGGCACTGCTCACAGCGATCTTGTTTTAGAAGTTTGTTTATCTACGTTTCTTTTCATATATCAATGCATGGATGCCTTAAGCTGTGAGCTTAACAAGAATAAGGCAGTTTTAACTGATGATTAAATTTATAAAAACTTGCAGGTAAATGTGCAGCAAAGATTCCAGAAATTATCAGTGATATTAAATGAGCATTATTCTGAGGAAGACAGACAGATTGTGGCTTGTCCAAGATCAGAGCAGGTAATACACTTCTTAACCTCAAATCCCAGCAAAGTTTGATGCCTACCACTGATAAAACAGTAGTTCTTTTTACTACTTAACCACGCGGAGGTATTCAAACAAACTTCTGACTTGAGTTTTCCTCAATAAACAGAATGTAGAAGAATTTGTGTTCTGTCTTGATATAATTGCAATACAATGAATGAATTTTTAGCAAACAATCTTTAAATTTGGCCCAAAGTTTCATTTCATTTATACATACATGTACACATACAAAATGTAGTTTATTTTCATATGGTGAACCAAGTACTTTTTAGTCAGTGTTTTAACTTATTGAGTGTATTGAAAAATTCTAACCTCTGAATTTTAATCTTTCATCGTATGATTTTTTTTCTTTCAGATTAATTTATTGCTTGTTTCAACCAAGACATAGACAGATGTATTCCAGTGAAAATACTTTAAGTGCACGAGTAGTCTTTAAAGAGTAGACTACTCATTACAGAATTTGTGATTTTAAAGTTAATATTGTTCAACACTGCACCTTCTCATAGTGCTATCTCTTTGAAGATTGCAGACATTCAAATGAGTTATTTATATAAGCATAAAATGATTTAATCATTATCCATATTATTTTATATCAATTTGTACAGAAGAACATAGTTATAGTACTCTCCCAGGGACACCAGAAATTACTTGACTTCATCTTCATTTCACTTTATACTTTACATTGAAGTGAAGAAAGGTTTGGTTGGGAGATACAATCACTCAGTCCAATTATTCTAATTAACTAGTTTACTATAACTATGCTTTACTATAAATCTGTTGTACATGTAAAAAGGGGCTTTTCATTGACAGATACTGTGGGAAATTTCTTATTTAATTATTTGTACAAATGTGGTTAACCTTGTCTGCTATTTATTCTTATCTTGCTGTTATTGTTAATTACTATAAATTATTGAATAAAATAAATGACTCAGATTGGTTGTGTCCTTATAATAAAGTCATTATACATGTAGTTTTATCTTCTCCAAGAAGTGAATCATTTCCCACAACATAATTATTTATGTAATTTCAGTATTTTGTTTAAAAAAATTTTTTTTTAATTTGTGCAATTGACTTAATATAGACATTTGTTTAACTACAGAGCTAAGTACAAAAGTGTAGCGAGAGAATCAAACCCATGCCCTTATGTTCAGTAGTCCAGTGGGTTGCCAATCAACTCTAGGAACAACTTCTGAAACCTCAGTCATGTATGGAAGATAAATTCAAACAGTCAGAAGCCCCATTTCAATAGAACTTTTTATTCTTAATTAATGCATGCTGTTTGAATAAAAATATTCGAGTTTTTTATTTCTGAATGTAAAGTGGCAAGTTGAGTTATACGGGAGACAACTCCCGAGGTAGCACTTCATCATTCAAAACCGAGTTTCTTCCCTTGATATCATTACCCGCAAAACATAGCAGTGTTCAGTGTAAATCGATTACGTAACGTACCTGCCAAGAACAATTATTCACATACGAAATTTTCAGCTGTTGGCGCACCAGATACTAAACTGGTTCCTGTTCACTTGTGTGTACAAAACACTGCAACATGGAACGGGAACCAGTTTAACCAGATACTGGACTTATTCTACATGTTTGAATGGGTTTAACACTGTTTTTCAATGATATTTCAGTTAGATAAGGGGGCAGGTTCTACGTACCAGTTTTTCTTGGAATATTACTCTAACCAGTACTAACTTACTTTTCCACAAGGAAGTGACAACTTCTTTACATATGGAGGAAAATCGATATTTTTGTTATTTTTCTATAGAAGGGTATGACCTGCCGCGACAGGTATTCGTACACGCATCGCTCATTATCGGATAGAAAGTATTTAAATTGTATTACATAGCAATATAGTTTGTTGATGATAGTCAACTTCTACAATGTACTTAAACTGGCAGCAAGATGATCCTATGTAGGTCTACTCCTATGGACGTACATGTACATACTTTTGAAAGGTCAAATTTTCAATAATGATTGTTGAGGTCTAAGAGAAAGTATATATCTTTAATATCAAGTGCAGTCAAACCTGTGAACAATGGCCACCCTTGGGAAAGGCAAAATGTGGCCACTATTCGGAGGTCATTTTGTTCTTAATAAGCTATAGCAGTTTTTAAAAGAATGGCCTTTATTCGCAGGGTGGTAGCTGCTAGCACAGGTTTGACTGTATACCATTAACCTCTCTCTATTTTCCTGTTAGTGAAATTCTATTGGCCGTGGCTATCAGATTCTGATAATAGTTCGTTTCCATGGGAGACATTAAATCTATGAACAACACTGCAGATTTCCGAGTATGCTGCGATACTTTTGTGAAGGTTTTCTTAGCATTTTATGCATATACGCAAAATATTTAACCAGCACATACAGTAAACAATGAGAAAAATATTTTGAACTTTTTCGCCACAAACTAACCGTAAGTGGATTCTGTGTATTAGACCAAAGACCACCAACATAAACACTATATTTTGTGAATCATTGCTATATCAATGTAAATATCATATTTATTTCATTAAAATAATAAAAAAAATCGATTCATCAAAATGGTGTTAAAATAATTGGCAATAGTGATGTCATGACTGACGATTCACTTCCCGGAGGTTGGTTTACAATATTGTCATGTCCAACATGCATCCAAAGGTCTGACAATGAAATCCTCGCGAAAATAAATATTAAACATGAGAGTCGTTTACCTTGACTTAGACTTACCTTGACTACGGTTGTTTTCTAAATTTATAAAAATCGTGCCATCTCTTTTCGGAAAAAAACCCCCAATAAGTACGGACTTTCGTGACACACACGTTACCACCTCTCCAGAGTTGCCCTCTCTTGATCAACAACCTCTCTTCAACAACAGCAAGATTATTCCCCACTGCATGATTTAACTATAATTTAAATTCTCTAGAGCAACAACCTCTCAACAACAACATAATTTTGCTACTCCCACGGGGTGTTGCTTTAGAGAGGTTGCGCTTGGCATGTACACGAAGAGCTGTACTACACACTAGTTAGTATTAGAATTAAGATTAAGCATGTATAATGGTACTGTGGAATCATTAATTTTCGTTGGGTATTTAATTTCGCGGGTCGGCTTATCCACGAAATCAAATCCCAACGAATTAAAATGCAGAGAATGGGAATTGTTTTTCAAAAAACAAAATCCACGAATTTATGTCCCCACGAAATAGCCATTTTAGTAAAAACCACGAAAATTGTGCCCAACGGAAATAAATGAAACTACAGTATATAGGGGAGTTGTTCTTAGGCATTATGTTGGGACACTGTGAATATAGAAGACAATGAATATGTGGTTAGAATCCACATTTTGTATTTTATAACAACAAACACAACAACGGCTATTACGTCTGAAGCCTTATGGTCCGTTTTTATAAGTAAACGGCTGAAAAGTTTAAAGTCCACATGAATTTTGTTAACAAAAATGAGCGATCTTTACTTTATTATACAAGTCTTATTACAACATATGACCCTTTTGACGACTGGTCGCCAAAATGACGTAGAAGGGATCTTAACCCCACAAATCATATATATATATTGATAATAATGATCCCAGATAATACTGACAGGATTCAACAGAATATACTAACGGATATTTAAGTGGGCTCTTTGCAACAGCGCAGGAACCCGAGAGTATGCCTTGAGTATAACTTTCCACCCTCCGCACAAAAGAGTAGCGTTTAATGAATCGGAATCGTATCTCCTTTACCGAAGAGTTAATTAATTGATTTTTGATGATGTTTGAAGTCGCATCCTTGGTCGATGTAACAGCATAAAAACTAAACAGGCGACAGTTGAAGGTGATTTCGACATAAACTCCCCATGTTTTAACAGTTCCGATTTTTATGCCCCATTCAAGCGCCCTGCTTCTCGAACGTGCGACGCGGCTCAGATGTTTCATTGCTTTTCTGACTTTTAACTTTATAAATATTTATTTCGCTTATATGAATACAATATAATAACTAGGTCCGCCCCCCGCGGATGGGTCTACCTCAACGCGCCGGTGACTTGGCAAATAGCTTTTGCCAAAAATCGTCGATGGCGCCAATTTTGTAATGCTAGCATATTGAAATATTATAACTATTCTCTCTTGTTGGTGATTTATGTTCAGTCGCCATGTTGGATCAATTACTTATTAAGATTAGCCTCCGTGTACCATTTCAATGTCTTTGTTTTGTAAAAAGAGCGATTTTCAAAAGTCGTCTGTTTTTACCCGCCATTAAACTGGAAGTTAAAAGACTGGCGTCCATTGCTCGTGCGAGGACGGTAAATCAATTCGTTGCAACCCTTTAGAGTCATATTTCTTAATACATTTCACAACGGGTAGTCTTTCTCGAGGATATACGTTAAACAGTTAGGTATAGGTACGTTTACTTGTGGCATGAAATGTTTTATAAATGGTATCTTTCAAACGTGAATTATATCGGTTTTGAGTTTGAATTACTAAATATGTATAAAAAAAACCTATAAATCCAGAGCCCGGATGTCTCCGAAGAAGTAAAACATGTCTGAATAATTGTGTAGGACACCTCATCATCACATAAGTACCATCACCGTTATATTCATTAATTTATATGTTAATTAATGCTATCATGTTAATTAATGCTGTTTTAATATCAATATCCGATTAAATTTGAATACATGTACTATCATTATCACGAAGATAATTTTCTTCAGTAGTTATGATCTTAGTCATATCTTTTTATATCACCATCATCGTCATCATCACCATCACCATCATCAACACCATTATCAACATCATCACCAACATCATCATCACCAACATCATCATCATTAACTCCACCAACATCATCATCACACCATTATCAACATCACCATTACCACCAACATCATCAACATCATCATCATTAACTCCACCAACATCATCATCACACCATTATCAACATCACCATTACCACCAACATCATCATCACCAACATCATCATCATTAACTCCACCAACATCATCATCACACCATTATCAACATCACCATTACCACCAACATCATCATCATCAACATCATCATCATCTTAAGTATCGTCTTTGCTATCTTTAGTTTTATCACTAAGTTCGTTTCATCATATTACAATTATTATCGTTATAACTATTAATAATTTTAATTATTTAGTTAAAGACTGAACTGTCCTATTTTAAATAAATATGTTATTACTTATTATGTAGATGATACTTATTTAATCATTATACTATAGATTTAAAGAATGACATATAGAAATAAAATAAAGTGATGACAAACTAAAAACAAAGTAAATAAATACCGCACAAGGACGGACGAATATTGTTCAGTTCTGAGTCTTAGAACGACCAAAATCTTTGTTATTTATACAAAAGTTACATCGATAATTTTTACAAGAGAGTGTTGCTTTAGTAATACAGTGCAAGGTTGTTGCTCTAGAGAGGTGAAATTAATAGTTAAATCGTGCATTGAGAAATAATCATACTGTTGTTGAAGGGAGGTTGTTGCTCATGAGAGGGCGACTCTAGAGAGGTTGCACTGCATTTTGAACCGTAAAACCTCTTATACGAGGCCATAGTAGAATCAAGACCTTTAAGTACCACTAGCCCTGTATTCAAAGTTTTATTTGGTATTATGCAATCACAAGACGTGTGATAAAGGGTGACCTCTGATTTTTTACACATTTAATCTATGTTGCCTTCGAAAGATACTGTCAAACCTGTGTTAGCGACCAACATCCGAATAAAAACCACCCTGTGAATAAGGCCATTCTTTCAAAAACTGTCATTCATTATATGGAAAAAATGCCTCTGAATAAAGGCCACCTGTCAATATAGGCTACATTATACCTTTCCCACGGGTGACCATTCTACCTTCTATCGTATTAAACTTTGTCGAGTATAACACACCTCTTAAATTCATTGATTAATATTATACTTAGTTTCTTCATCAAACCTCAATTAAATAAATCAAATCAATGATACAGACACACCTGTGAACAAAGGCCACCCTTGGGACAGACAAAATGTGGTCTTCATTGAAAGGTGGTCTTTATTCGGAGGTCATCTTTCTCTAAATACTAGTAATGACGTTTTTAAATGGCCTTTATTTACATGATGGCCTTTATACGGAGATGGCCGCTAACACAGGGTTGTTTATTAAGCTTACGATCAACATTGAACACATATGTCTGAATTATGACTTCAATGTGTAGATTTGAGCCCTGAAATCAGAGTGTAGAGATTTGAGTGCTAAATTATGCGATGTGATTTCAGTGCGTAGATTTGAGCCCTAGAGATTTGAGTGCTAAATTATGCGATGTGATTTCAGTGCGTAGATTTGAGCCCTAGAGATTTGAGTGCTAAATTATGCGATGTGATTTCAGTGCGTAGATTTGAGCCCTAGAGATTTGAGTGCTAAATTATGCGATGTGATTTCAGTGCGTAGATTTGAGCACTGAGATTTTAGTGCTAAATTATGCGATGTGATTTCAGTGCGTAGATTTGAGCCTTAGAGATTTGAGTGCTAAATTATGCGATGTGATTTCAGTGCGTAGATTTGAGCCCTAGAGATTTGAGTGCTAAATTATGCGATGTGATTTCAGTGCGTAGATTTGAGCCCTAGAGATTTGAGTGCTAAATTATGCGATGTGATTTCAGTGCGTAGATTTGAGCACTGAGATTTGAGTGCAGATTTTTGAATGCAGATTATATTTGAGTGCTAATCTAAAGCGATGTGATTTCAGAACGTAGATTTGAGTGCTGAGATTTGAGTGCAGATATTTAAGTACAGATTATATTTGAGTACTGATCTTAAGCGATGTGATTTCAGAGCATAGAGTTGAGCGCTGATGCATAGATTAGAATGCATATATTTGAGTGTAGATTATATTTGAGAGTTAAACTTTAGCGATGTGATTTTAGTGCGTAGATTTGAATGCTGAGCTTTTAAGAATTTAATTTGAGTACTGAGTAATGCCATGGAGTGAAGTCGGACTTTGCGAACCAACCATAATTTATGAATCCGACATACGAACAAACACGAGAGCCAACGAATGACCCCATACGAGTATGTGGACTTATACATTAAAAAAATATTAGTCTATATTCAGGCCTAAAAATCGTTTGGTCACGTATGTTCATTAACCATAGGGTACATTGTATATAGGTCAGGGAATTTTCATGGCTATTGAAAGCGTGTCGAAAGGTAAAACATGTGAAAAAGTGGATGTACCATTTTTCGGTACTAATAAGAAGTCTAATGTAGCGGGGAAAAATTGGGTAGGTCGGGTAATCACGGAAATAAACAATTGTTTACGACTCTTGTATGTTAAATTACAACTTTCATTTAATAGTTTACATCTTAAATCATGACGGCTATCATCTCAACAATAAAATAAAATAAATAATAAAAACAATAAAAAGCAATTAATAGCAGTAACAATAGCAATAATAATTTTAATAATATTACATTTGTATTATTATTTATAAAAGCAATGATTAAGATTATAAAGATAATATAAATATGCCGCCATATTTTTATATTTTTGATTATTGGTACAAATGAACAGTTTTCTCGCAAAATTCATATCGTTCAAGTGATAAAGGTTTGATTTACAATTTTACTACCCAACTAAAAGACCGAAATGATCATTAAAAAGACAGGTCGCGAATATGTGTGATTTAATTACAGGGCTCTTAAAATGTAATAAGAAAGCATATGTTAACCCACGCACCGTGACGATAGCAAATGGCACATGGTCCGTGACACTAAAGATAAGTCAAATATTATCGGCCATTTTACTGAGTACCGAGGAGAATTAGTAAACAGAGATGACAATCGTCAAGACAGGAAGATGGGCAAATTATTTGGTCTCCGGAATAATCAAGACAGTCCTATGATTAAATGAGATCTTTGTAACATTCGCTCACGAAAACTGGTAACCGTAAGCATGCATTTTTAATGCGATCACCATTTTTTGTTACCGTGTAAATTTGGACATTTTGTAATTAATGATTACCTGTGTACCCGTAAAGAGATGATTGCCGTAGATTGATCTAATGATTTGGCTGATAACAGACTGTGTTGGAAATTAAAATTAGACCCCAGAGAGACCACTTCACAGTTTCAAATCAAATCAGCGCACCTTTAATTAGTAATATCGTCTATGCTTCCTACCGTATAATGAAGATTGCATGCATAGCATTGTAGCGATATTTCTCACGAAAAGGTATAGACAAAATCACGCAACAAATGGTTTGTTTTTATATAAGATAATTTTCATTATGCTTTTCGGTTGTCGTAAATCTGACGTAAATGAGAAGAAATTAACGGATGCGTTTTTTTTTCAATCGTCGTGAAACGAACATTATTTGCTAGAAGATCGTTCAGGTTTTACTCTGCTATCAAGACATTAGAATTATCAAAATATTTGCAATTCTGGTAAAACAGAAAATCCTTATAAAGAAAAATCGTAATAAATAAATGTTTTGTTACAAAGGGAAACCTTCATGGAGTTTAGATTTAATATAATCCCCTCGTGAGGCGTGAAGCGGAGAAAGGAGACGGATGTTATTAGACGCTGTATGTTCTGTCACGGACTCTGCTGTAAAATGTGGTGTCCCTGTTTCAGACTAAGCGTGGTTCGCCCGGAGCTTGAACTCGCGACCTCCAGAAGATGGCTTTTTTAATTATCATAGAGAACATGATGATGTGCGGACGTGACACTAGTGCTTGTAAAACAGTTCTAGTAATTTATTGAATATATATTTAAATGTGGGTAAAATATATTTATTCTATTATAGCAATAAGATGATTATGATAACTAAAAATATTATGATACATGGATGTTCATTTTAGGTATTAAACAAATGCATATTTCAAATTTAATTTATTTGATGAAATATTTGTATAGTGTACATGTATATTGTTTAATAGTTTGAACAGAATTATCATATCTTTATCAAATTTTTGTTATGTTAATTATTTCACGTTGGATGACACATTCCTCTTCAAAATACTATTTTTTCTCCAGAATCAAACCCGATTTTCTCTTAAATAAAAACAATTCGATTTAAAGAAATGATAAAAATAGTTGATTTCTTTGAAGAATTACAAAATGACAACTTTACTTTCATTAATATCACGGGGCTATATTGTCGTATTTATTATACATTATTTACATACAGCATATGCAAAATTAAATGAATAAAAAACATATTTCGTAAATCATTCTGGTAACAATCGCAGGTTATTTGTTTATATGTCTGTCGGTGTAAACAATGATAAGATTACCAAATTTTTGTGTACATGTATTTGATTTGGAACTAACTTATGTTATGCATTATTGATTCGCGCTATATAAATAACATCATGTATTCATCAGGAAATATATTCTTTCTCTCGATATATTAAAATTGTTTTTGGTATGGAACTTGTTATGTTTTCACGCAATGAAATATTTGTAGTTGTAATAAAATAGGAAATAATTTATAATAATGGACTCAATATATTGATGTTAAGTCCACATTTGTGACTAAAACTACCTTAATACAGTAAGCCCCTGCAAACCGGAATTCCCTGAAAACCGGACAAATTTTCAAATCACATTTTTTCGGATTTCATCAAGAGTTCTCCTAAAATAAGTGCCGCTTCTAGGAGGTTAATTGTCGCTCTGCAGATGTGTTTTTAGGTGAGGCTATTCTGTATATTGTTAAATCAATTATGATGAGATATATAAAATGGAAGTTAATTAAAGATAAACCAAATTTGACAAGCATTTCGATTTTCCCCATTGACGACTCCTTATTTTAAACTTAATTATTTATTTTACATCGATTGTAGAGCAAGTTCTTATAACTTATATCAACTACTCTCGATGACAGCTTCCTGGATTCTGACCAGTACTCGCGCCGAAAGAAGGGGTTGTGAAAGTTCCGGTCAAATTCCGCCACTTACGGGATTCGAACCCGCAACCTACGGGATAGGAGTCCGACGCTCTACCCCTACACAACTGTTCCTCCCTAACGACTCCTTATATTTGTTTATTCATTTTATCGGATTTTTAAGCAATTTTCTACATTATTTCAGTTATTTCGTGGCGGACAGTTCTCCTTACCAGCTTTCTTGGACTTATATTAGGCCTTAACCAGCGATGACGACATTCTTTCCACAAGCTACTACCAATTTACTCCACATAATTCAGAGCTTTATCTAACAAACCAGACTGTTTCATTATACGCCCTGTGAATACGACTCACCGGTAGTCAATATTGTATAACCTGTGACGTAAATGTTTTTTTTTTGCTTGAAAGCCTTGTTTTAATTGAAGACGTAATACATAAATGTATCTCTATATACATGTACATTCAAACCTGTTTAAGCGGTCACCTCCGAATTAAGGCCACCCTGTGAATAAATGCCATTCTTTGAAAAACCGTCACTGATTAGTTAGAACAAAATGACCTCCAAATAAAGGCATCCTGTCAATAAATGCCACAATTCGCCTTTCCCAAGGATGACCATTGTGCACAGGTTTGACTGCATAACTTGTTACTGTCGTTAAACAAAGAATTATTATTGACAGGTATGAAAATTATGATATTGAGCTTTTAAAGACGTTTTCGGTAGTTCGCTTCATTTTTCACATAGACATATAGGAAAAATTAAAACTGAACGATGAATTTTTTTTGAACTTTGCATAATCGTAGCAGATGATAACAGAAACATTTTAAGCGAAAAAAAATTGGGGGTCACTGATTTCGTTTTTGAGTTATCTGCCCTTGAATTTGGATTTTTTGCTTATTTTAGGTCATTTCAAGGGCAGATAATTCACCACAAATTATACAAAGTTTAAAAAAAATTCATCGTTCAGTTTTAATTTTTCCTATATGTCTATGTGAAAAATGTAGCGAACTACCGAAAACGTCTTTAAAAAATGCCATTTTAAAATACATTTAATATTCGTGTCGTTCATAAATATCAATATTCCTGCTATCGTTAATTTTGACCATTTTGATCTTTTATTGAAAACGAGGACTTTAATAGTTATATAATATATTCATAACTGGTACAGACATTAAAACTTTTATTGGATATGATTATAATCAACACTTGACATCGATATTCGGATGACAGCTTCGCAATCAAATTTGCTTCCTGGCATTCTGTTGTTAGCACTATTTTGTGAACGGATGGCTGATAAACGTGAAATCTGAAATTTATTATACCGGACATATGGTCCACAATGTTGAAAGTAACAATACTAGGGTGACCTGTTTTGCGTTAATTGGGTGTATGGGGGAAGGGGTTGGCGATCACAAAGTCAAGTTATTTTTGAACATGTATTTTTACACAAAACCAGCGAATTCTAATATCAAGCAAAGACAATAGGTATTTTTGCGATTGGATATACAACGATAAAAATTGAATCATTTTAATATTCATACACATATTTTAATAGACCTGCTGATTGAGATATGAAATTATTTTCGGTGACAGTGCACTATTTTATACAAATTTCAATATGATACTTAAAAAGATACTTGTATTTATCTACGTCCTGTGTTTGCAATTCAAAAGCGCCAAAAAAAAAAATATTTCAAATTATTACACATTATTGTTCATCACTATTTTACGCCAAGTTCCTACGTATATGGCTAGTGCTGGTGTTATTTAAAAATGGCTAAACACATTTAATATCAATTTACGAATTTGTACGACTAAGCACGCGTGTCTTATAAATATTGTCAAACTGTAAGGCCTAAAAACTTGTTCGTTTCTGGTAAACCAACCTACCCTATTTTCCCCCGCAAAATGATCGTCTATTATACATTATAATCTTTGCCTAAAGTGTGTTTATACTTTATAGTAATTACGTTGTATTATTATAAACAATATTTATTATATGTCAGAATGACATTTTATTTTTCCCTTTTTGTTTCACGTGAATATTATTGTAATTGTATTTATACATACACTGTGGCTATGTACTATTTGTGCTTGTCTAAATAAAGATAGGTTTTGTTCTGTACATTAATTTATCGATATTTGTTGATTACATGAAACGATATTTTGTTTGTAATTTGGGAGTTTATGTTTCTGTCTGATCTTAACTGGAGTCTTCGTTTAATTATGACCAATTTTGTTTAAAAAAAAAAAAAAAAAAATAAAGTCTTATATCATCTTTGTTTCTGGTCAATAGTTCTATTAACAGCCAGGTTCATTCGAAGACATTTCTCTGAGATTTAACAGTAGAAGAATGCACCAGACGTATACCTGTGTAGAACCGTTAATATGTCAATTGATAAAGTAAGGTATTTTGCCCATGATAGTTAATAATATATACCTATATAAAAGAAGAAGGGATTCGGGAGGTACTGCGTGAACATAATATAGGTGTCTCTTAAGCCAACTTGGCTGGCCCTTTCAATAGGGATGACACTATAATAAACAAAACCTTTACCTATACATGTACATGTATATAAAGTAATATAGACATTATATTAAGTTAGTATAAGTACTAAAACTACAAAGATAATTCAATAAACACAATATTTCGTAACACGTTACTATGAAGTTAACTCGAAATTAAATACACTGTTAATTTTATCTATCTTTAAACAAGAAATAAAAAATTCTAACAAAGATAATATAAAGAAGACATGATATTGAGAGAGTTTTTATAGTTAAGAATTGTCAAAAAACATAACTATTTACTACATTTGACATAATATATATAATACTTAAAATTTTGAAAACATAATAATAACATATAATTTTTTTTTTATATTCCTTAAGTTAGATTAACGTTTTCCTCACACGAGGAATTGGCCTTGTCCTGGGTGAGATTTGAGCTCGCAGCGTTGAGGGAGCTTGTGATTTCTGGTCAGAAACCATGACCACTCGATCACAGAGGTCCGCTGTTAAGTATCCACCTTTAAATAAAATGCTAGATCAAGTCTATTATTAGAAATGTGCTTGTTTTAACATAAACTGGCCACTTTATTTAATTTATTTAAATGATTTAATCTCCCCATTTGACAAAATGGTAGCAAAGTCGACTGTGAAAGAACGCGAAATGACGAATAATAAGGAAAAATCTAAACTCTGTATTATATTGTGTGCAAGAATGTTTCTTTCGATTCGGTGTAAGAGTGAAGCAAAACCGAATCTCTTCGTACGGAATCCTGGTAGGGCCACCGTGAGCGATCTCGCCTCGCGCTTTTTTGACTGGCCCAGGAAAAAAACAACGCGTCCTCTTTAGACGATATAGGAATTCTTTAGTGTAAACTGGCCAGACAAAAGATCCGAAATTGTAACGTTTTTTTCTTGGGCCAGGCCGAGATCGGCGTGGCCCTATCCGGATTCCGTACCTTCACGAGTCAGTGTGGGAATCTTGTCAGTGAGACTGGAGTGTCTCGGAGTTTGTTGAGATCCAATGTACGACGTACATCAGAATTTGTCATCAAAATTGAACACCATTTCGCGAAATGGCTTCTTGACACGGAACAAAGACACGTGGAAATGAACATGTTCAAAATCCGTAGAAGACGTTAACTTGATACTCGTGGAAAGCGATTTGTTCGTGTAACACGTCCCATCTAGGACAAAAGAATAATGGATTCCAAATTATTCATTAAAATCGATCTGCGTTCGATTTATGTACCTGACAGGTTCCCGATGTTCGAACCAGAATTAATCGAGTAGTTTTGACAGTGTCCGTTAATAGTCTATTATCTGTTGAGACGTTTCGTATTTGTTGTCGTTGATTTCCGTCAAACGATCGGACAGGTAATCGCGAGGAGCTATCAGTAAAATGAAGGACGACCTTTGATTAGGTTAGAAAGGTCAATTTAGCAGCAGACGACATTTAGCTACGTGAAAAGTGTCTCTGAAATTGATTACACAGATTAATTGCAGTTTAATGGCTCAATTACTAAACGTGTGTACAGTTCAATCAACTAAGCTGAAAACGACTAAGTTGACGGAGCAGTTTCGTTGTTCACGACAAAATTACCTTGAAAATTCGATTTTTGAAAGTGAAATTATTTCACACAGTGGTCGCGACTTTCTGTGGTGTAATACCTTAGCAACAATGATTTGATAAATGACGTTTGATTGATCGACAAACAAAATCTACGTCAATAAATCACGCAATGTAAATGTTCTATGCATGCACGAGTTAACTCGAAAATCTGATAAATAAATATAACAAATAATTGGTATAAAAATGGCTCTGAATATTAAATTTGATATTAATAAGAATCAGTTAACATTATAATAAAAAATAAGATATATACTGTGACGATTATTATTATTTACAATAATAATGAAAATAAAAATAGTGCAAAAATAAATAATAACAAGATGCTGCGTTTAATAAACGCATATGACTCCGGTGGCTTGCTTGCTTGATTTTATTAATAACTTCGGACGGGCAATCACTATATGTCCCCGCATGATTTGATTTGCATAAAAATGTTCAAACAATATTTGACGAAAATTGAACTATTTCTAAAAATAAAACTACTTTCAAGTAAGTAATGAAATTGAAACTATACAATTAATGCACTAAACACAACCATTTGAGATTCATTAGATAAAACATCACGGCAAAAGTAATTACATTAAAACACCACTTAGCGACAGGTATTCTTATTTTCAACTATATTTCGGTCCATAAATAAATTGAATAACGCACAGCACAGCACAGCACAGCACAAACACAGCACAGCACAGCACAGCACAGCACAGCACAGCACAGCACAGCACAGCACAGCACAGAACAGCACAGAACAGAACAGAAAAGAACAGAACATTATTTAGGACGTCCACATAGTAATAGTCAGACAATAAAAAAAACATGACTACATGTAATTTAATCAAATAGTTCAGTCATAATAATAATAATAAAAGAAAATCTATAATCATTTTGCATTCATGAGAATGAAATACAAAAAATGTAGTCGTTAAATTCATCATTAAGTTGATACAACATATACCCCACTTATATACATTCTACAATTAAGATGTAAATACAATGCATTTTAAATTTTGTTACTCGAGCTCATTATTCTTATAATCTCGGCTGTTCAGAACCTAACTAAAGGATGTGTCAAAGAATGAGCGTTAAACACACTATGGAAACCCGCTATTACGTATTTATTTTATATTGTCAAAAAATTGCATTTTATGTATGAAAAATAACAAATAAAAAAATAACGGCATTCAGTATTTTTTTATCTTTATGATTTTCTGTTGTCATCCCCTGGTTGTGCTTAATAAAATGGTTGATATTAAAAAAGTAAATAATATATTTTGTACATTTTATGTCTAATATCGTAGCCAACACGGAGTATAGACAAAATTTATATTAAATGGAATAGCTTACATGTGCGTCTAGAAATGTAATGCAAATGTCAAAAAAGTAAACACAAACTTCCACCATGAAGCATACGTGATACAAATTTAATGTACATGTAATTATTCATTCTATAAAATAATGAATAATGATTTTCATTTGTGGTTACTAAAGATTGGTTCATCTGATTGGTTAACTCTGGCACCAGACCGCATGATTGACCAAAAGCCACGCTTCTTTTGAATAATTGCCTGACAACTCATCTTAAACCTTGGCTAAAATGGATATACGTGTATTAAGTACATTACATTTTCTGATTTCGTACGACAAACTCAAACGGTAAAACATTAGACATATGAACATCTACATGTACATTGTGTATCACATCTGAAGTGTATTTCGACAATTTCAATGAGCGATATCGGGTACAACAAAAGATCATTTTGACTTCGAATAAGTCTGTTAAAGAAACTTTGTCAATGACTATAACCAAAGATCGATCAAATGTTTTCTAATATGCGTGCAGTACTAAGTAATCAAATACTATGATGAGTTTGACAGTGTTTAGAAAACCGTGTTTAGTGTTTAAAAAATAAGTTATGATGTTAATAAATATATTTTTGTTAAATATTTTCAGATTTTTCCCCATCTTTACACAAATAGGAATTATCAAAACGTTTGTAGGGAATCTTCATTCGTTTGTTTCATCTCCATGTAAGAATTGATTAATATATTTCTCATTTCTAAGTGGGTGGCATTGCTGACAAACCTTGTTTAGCTGCACGTGACTCAGTCTAGGTAGACAAATATAAACACGTCTAGTGATTCCCACATCACACTTTATGGATAATATTTTACCACAAGGTATCGAGTTTCTCACTGTGCAATCATTTTGATAAATGGAGCATCAATTCGAAACTAAATCGGTACAAAAAAGATGGCTCCTTGGGACTATGGTGATACAATGGCGTCTCAAGGGGGATGCTGGGATAGCCCCATGTTATGGCGGATGACTTTTGACATCATCGTCTAATTTATAGCACTCGTTTATATTCGAGACGGGAAGAAAACGAGGTTTTATCACCGACTCGAAATTAAAGCCGAAATGTCGTCTGCGAATGAATACAAATATAATATATTTATATAAATAAATGTTTTATTTCAGCTAAGGTATAAAAAGAATATAGTACATGAATGATGAAAGAAAAAGCGGTATCATGATGAGAAAAGCGTAAAATTGATGAATAAAAATACCATTCTCGTCGAGTACAGTTTTAAAATCATATCCCGATTACACAAGGACTGTTTTAACAACCAAGTAGAAACTCAATAATGGACTTTTTTAGTCTAGAAATCTTTGACCAGTAATGTACCCATTTAGTTTCCTTATATACTAAGAACATATTAAACTATTTGGGTCTGCCGGACAAATTATGTCTCAAAACTGCTTTTTCATTTAAGTCAAAAATTAAATTAAAAAATAACTGACTCAAATCAATTATATTGAATTATACCATATCAAGAGATTAAAGCTATACATTGTGGGAAACTGTTACATCTTGTAATACCATATTTTGTATTGCATACAATTAGACAGAAAAATGTATGATTTAATTAATAAGTTGAGTTTGATTTAAAACTTTTTTTCGTGAAGCTGGGACCAGGCTTTCAACTGAGACATTTCTTCAACCCATACTTTCATGAAAGTAGAAAATATGAAACATTTAACGAACAGAAGACTGAATGTAAATAAAGTGTTGGAATAATATCCTGTTTATTTTGACGATATTTTTTATTTATTTGCAACATTTGTGCTGGCTAGACACTGTCAAAGTCAACGATTGATGCCATAATATATTCGACAGATAGACTGACCATTACTATACTGTTTCACGGCTGTGAATTGTTAACTACTTACCAATGATATCAGGGTCCGTATTCACAAAGCATCTTAAGATTTTCTTTAACTTAAGTCGAATTTTTTACTTAAGTCGAATTTTCATGGTAAACGTTTGTAAACCAGTCATCAAAAGTGTGAAAATAAATTATCATTTTCATAATTGGCATCTTTAGAACAAAGATAAAATCATATTATTGTGATTTCCTCCTTTATATTAGTACAAAAGAGTTAAGAAAAAAGTCGAATTTAAGGAAAAATATAACTTAAGTTAAAAAAAATACTTAAGATGCTTTGTGAATACGGACCCAGACACTATTGAGTACAAGAATACGCACTTAATGTACATGGGGGCCACGACTATGGTCCAGTAGTTAGTACACGGGACTTGTGACCTGATGTTCCGGATTCAAATCCAGGCGTGAAAAAGTTTTGAATATGATAATCCGACCTATCATTTTTTCCCCTCGACCTTAGAAATTCTTGTTCCAGGAATGGCACATCCACTGTTTCACAGTTTAACGTTTCCGCACGCTTTCGAGAATAATAAATGAAAAAAAACTACAGACTACATTTATTCCACACCTTTTTCAAACCACTGTGACCTCTCATTGATAAAGAGTGGTGGGTTTGAGCCCAGTTACCGACCATGACTCTTTATGTAAGAAAGTAGGTACATTGTAGTTGCTTACGGAGAATGGAGTCTAGTACTGGTTCTTCCCAGGAACGATGGTATGAACTGTCTGCTTCATAGGACACTACATGGCTGTTGAAAAGGGGCGTAAAACCCAAACAAACTACATGTATATTTCTATTGAGCCATGTAACCATTGCATTTTCGAATTGAATTTATCACCGTTAAAATATATTAAAACGGGGACAATTAAATTATGATGTCAGAGCATAACAATAGACAACTAAGCAAGCTTATTGTTCCACAACACTAGAACATCATTATAGCGCTAAAATAGTACAAACGTACATAATAGAAATCGTTAGGATTTATAAAACTCCATTCACCGACAGTCGATACAGATATTTATATATTTAACCCAGCTGTGTTCATTTCTGAGCTGTCCCAGAGAAAGGGGACATAATGTACAGGATAACCGGGCATTAAAATTAACCCTACTCTTGATTTTAATAGTTTTTCCTAGTTCCTAACGTGCCCGGTGTAATGCACCAATACAAGCCTCGCCCGTGTCCTGTGATTTACTTAACACAGTCAGACTTGGCTCTGTAGTTGGGATGGGGACATTGAACTTGAAAGCATCCCCGAAGTACTGAAAGGTGGATCCGAGAGCGAAACAGACATACTAACATGTATTACAAAACTGAATTTATTTCTGGCCAAGAATAACCTTTCGTAAAATAAAAGTTTACTTTAAGCAACCCGATAGCAAGTCAGCGTCAGTTAAATATTAAAATTCATGTGACGCTTACAAAAGAGAAAAAGCTCGTTAAATACTCATTAATGTTTCTTAACTTCTTTATTTCAGAGTCATTTTAGATCATATATTCAGCAAAATACATTCATGTTGTGAGCCGTGTCTATAGACGCTTTGATAAGATTAACACTTCACAACTCGCGTACTCAACATCTAGATATCAATAATATTTTGTATATTTTACTTAATGTGTACACCTTGTATACATAAAGATATTATTATTATTATTACACGTAAACCTATGATACCGGAAAATCTGGATTTTAATACCGCCTCAGAAACATTAGAAATAACGACTGTGTCCACAGGTAACTGTATCATGAATAGATTATAAATAAATGAATAAAAATAGAAAATCTACTGATTTAAAAAAAATCACTATTTATTAATATGTTAACAAGGTATATTTCAACAAAAATCCAAAGATTTTTAAAGCATCAAATTTTTTTATGGCTAAAAATATTTCCAGTGATCGATTATATTGATAAAACATATTGTTAATAACAACATTCATGCAAAATCCCAGAGAAATCCGTCATATAGTTCACGAGTTATGCCACAAAATGTAAATCGTTGCTTCGGTGGCCGATCACTGAGGTGATTTTGACATGCAGTAAATTTACATAAAATAGACGATATTTAGTCTTAACCGTTGTGTACAAACATAATGAACAGGTACACTTAGAGATAACAACTGTTGGAACACATTTACCCCCATGACAATGGGTAAATTCGTTACATGTGAATGTTTAAGCAGTAAACAAACTTTCGGCTTTAATTTTTATCCCCGATAGACTCCATTTTGGTTCATATGACGCGCGTGCTATCCAGTTTGTGACAACGATTTTCATTGGCCGATTTCAAAAGGGGTTTCCCAGGCGAAATGACGCACAATGTATGTACAAGAATTTGGTTCGCGGCCAATGAAAACGAACGTTACAAAATACACTGGGATTTCTCTAGAGTCATCGAGGTCACAATGACAACGTTGTTAAAGATGGTAAAAAAGTGTATGCTTTCAATGCAGGAATATGTTTTTGATCAGTTATACGGCCGTAAAAAGTATACTTATTTGCATGAATTCCGAACGGAATCCTCGATGAAATCAAGGACTGTATGTACATTGTATATAAGTCCTTGATGAAATTGAAAAACAAAAGTCACCTCAGTGATCGTCCAGAGAATTTTCGTTGAAGTATACCTTGTTAACATATTAATAAATAGTGTTTTTTATATATTTATTATCTATTGATGATATAGTTACCTACGACTGAGTCATCAAGCTAACACTAGTTGATGTTGAGTATCACGTGACCTGAGTGTACACATCACGTGACCTGTTGTTAGAAAACTCAAATCTCAATTCTTGTCTTTCTAAATTTCTTATTTAATTATCATCAGAAAATATTGATATTATTGATACACTATAGTCTGTGAGCATATTTTATCTGAACATGTATTGAAACACTAGCCAGCTACATTGTATATCCTTTAAAGCCCCATTAGCTTTTTGCTGTAGAAACATACATGCAAAAACATTAAATTGCTGATATCATCCCAAGATAATTAATACCGACGAAACAAGCCCTTTTTCGTCTGAACACACTCATTTCACTGTGATTTTTGCTTTTGTAAACTTGAAATATGTAGGGCGCGTGACGTCACTTTACTACGTGTGCATAGCATGACTGGGGAAAACACAGGTGTTCTATAAATAGTATTTATTTCAATGATATTGAAAAAAATACGATAGTGGTTTCGTAAACATTTTTTCTTGCTATAAAGTATGCACGAGAGGAAAACACACCGGATTCCTCTGTTAAAGAACAAACAGAAACTATTAGGACCAATACATTTATAAGCTTATGGGACTTTAACCATAATTATTAGAGAAACTGAGTGGAGATTTGATCTCGGAGACTTTTCTCAAGTTTAATAACCTTGGGACACGGTCTCAGCGGATCCGATCATGCTGGAAAAAAATTTATACGTGAAAATCATATTACATACTGCCGGTTCTTAAGCATCAAGATGAAGTAATTTGAATTTGTTTTATTTTTAAAAAGGGGTTGTCGATGATCGAGTGGTAAGGCGCTGGGGTACTAATCGAAAGGTCTTGGGTTCAATTCTCGGAACCGCCTATCGAATTCCTCAGGGACGCTTTTTTTCAGTGTCACCATGCCAGCTACCGAGCCTAGCACTTCTAGAAAATCATGATGCGCCGGGCACGATATAGAACCAGGATTTTTTTTTTAGATATTTGAAAAGATTAGGGACATAAATGCCCAGTTCTCAAGTATCTTATCACCCTCTCTCTGAAATGAATATAGCTGTCGAATGTGCCGTTAAACAACAGATAAATTACAAATAAATAACGTACTATTTATTGAATAATAAAATTTGTACATGATAATATACATGTAATAAATGCCTTCTAATAAGTAAGACCTCTCCTGTTCAGGCTTGTTCAGTTGGCGAAGTGATAACGAGTATAAAGTGTGAGCGGGGGGAGGGATTAACGCCGTTTCCAATAATTTTGCAGTTACATATGGCAGTCAAATTTCAAAGGAAGGCCTATCGTGAATCGAACCCGGAGCGCTCGGTTACAAATCCAGCGCTTCAACCACTTGAACACGACGGTGCCTGCATTTCATTCTGGTGATTTACGTACGTATTACAATATAATATGTATTAAAAAAACATTTAAACAGTTTACCATTTTACTTATCTTGATATCAAGTCCAACCAATATGGCTTCTCCGTTCACGTGACTTCCAGGGAAATTAAATACATTATGTATACATAATGATTTTTGAAAATAATAAAAAAAAAATGGGCGGGGCATGTCAAGACTGAAAACTTATAAATTATCCTAGTTTTTCAACATCTGGTGAATAAAAGGCAATGTAAATGTCTTCTAATACAAAGCGGGGACCTGTGTTGTCACGTGGCTATGAGCACAAATCATAGCGTCTCCGACGTATTTGGCTAAATGTTTTTTTAGCTGACAGGAATTGGCCCACAGGGTTTTGTCTAGAACGCTGGGCATTTTGTCATTTCCGGTAATAATCTAATTATGGGCGTCTTCGAATGGCAGTTTAAATCTCGCGTAATCACGCGAGACTTGTAGACGGGTTCCAGGTTGCTCGTTTGGACGATCAGACTGGTTGTAGATCTGTTTTTGTGTATAATCCAATTTCTTTGAAGCGAAAACAGAAATCCTTTGTTCAGTCTTTTGGGATATCAACACTCGACATAACTCATTGTTTATGAAATATATTGTCATTTTGCTATGTATGGTGTTTGGTTAATGTAAAGTTGATTGTATCCATGTCGTAGTTATGTGAATATATTAGTGGGTGAGAAATATATGTTGACGCACATTGATTTATTTCACCTTAAGGCTGGTGCTTGCAAACTTCGGATGCATTTAGTATTTAATGTAAAATGTACAAAAACTTATTTATGATTATAAGACACGGACAGTATCCCTTTTAATAATTTAAGATTAATTCAATTCAATTCTTATAAATCACGAGATTTATGTTTAAAACAAATATGTATTACTGCTAAGGACAAATATAGTAATTGTCTAATCAATTGATATTCTTGCCAGAGTAGAAGGAATTGATACAGTCATAAAAAACTGAGAATTTAATCAGTCCAATTTCCAAATTAAAATGGATATTTCCAACTTTCTATTTTTGTCAGGAACAAGAGACATTAAATTGTCCGATTGCGCCATCAGAATGTCAAATCCGACAATCCTTACGACTTGCGATTGTTTTCTAAAGAACATTAATTGTTCCACCAACAGGATGTCTCGAAGACTGTCTGTCCTCTTGAAGAAGTACGAAGAAAATTGGACGTCGCTCGTGAGTTTTCCGAACCGGGAATAATTCACAAATTAAGATATAATTCTTTGACCCGCCATATTTGGTTTCACGTTTAAAACGAGGCAGATGTGAATGGGCGTGAATTTGCGAGACTTCCTACTGTTTGAAATGACATCCTGGACAATGAAACGATTGGAAGGAGAACATGCAAGCGTCTAAAAGAATGATTAAAAGTCATGTTTCTCTATTAATGAAATAATTATTATGTCCATGAAATATTCATCGTGTGTATGAATGTATAATCGAAAAATGAGATGTTTACACCATGTTCCTTGGAAAATATTGTAAAATTTGAATTAAGTGGTTCGCTGGACGTAACTGAACTTAGTCAGTCAGGTTGATCGTTTATGAATAATAATACAGGACAATTTAAAACTCTTCATCGGGTCGCATTATAAGTAAACGATAAATAATAACAGCATCTTTTACGAAAACTTATTTACAAGACATATCAGACATAGTTTTGATAAAAATAGAAATAGACTTGACGTATATAATTTGCTATTAAAGCGTTTTAAACCTCATCGCGAATTGATAAACTCACACCCATTATATTTTTTTTATATTTCATGCCAATGTCATCTTATAATCTCAACAGAGTACGCTCAATGTACAATTATAAAAGTCCGCCGAAGGAGAACAAAATCTAGAAGACCCTTTCTTTCGTTCTAATCCATTCTTTGTAAATATGTACAGTGCAACCTCTCCAAAATAACACCCGTTGGGAGAAGCAAAATTATGTTGTTGTTGTTGTAGAGAGGTTGTTGTTGTTGTTGTAGAGAGGTTGTTGTTGTTGTTGTTGTTGTAGAGAGGTTGTTGTTGTTGTTGTAGAGAGGTTAAATTAATAGTTAAATTGTACAATGGGAAATAAACATGATGTTGTTGAAGGGAGGTTGTTGCTGAAGAGATGGTCGCTCTAGAGAGGTTGTACTGTATTGTTTATTATGTACATGTGAATGTTTGGTAACTCGGAATAAATAATATTTATGTTTTTTTTAAATCATGAATCAATACTCAAAGCTTATTCATATTTACAAAAAAAACTCCCGTCAAATCGATCAAATAAAACTACAAATTCAGAAAATATGTTTTTTTTGTTCAATTACTCATAATTTCTCAGGGCTATAAGTCGTTATTAGTTATTATCTTAGTTACACGTGTATTGCACGCATTGTGCACAGGATCGCGCCATTGTCAATTAAAATTACATGTATTTAATATCATTTCTAAATTCTTGATTGTTAAATATTGCAGAGAGGTACTGAATGTGAATTAGAAATGTATTTATCAATAATATGTAAAAAGTCTTATTTCTATCGTATGTAAACTTCATTCAGTTGATACAGGCCCCTGGGTTGTAAAACTTGAAAACAGTCTGTGAGCTCAAAGCTCAATTACATTCTCAAGTATAATAGTTGTAACGACAGATTTGTTTTTAAATGTTTAAGTTCATTTTCAGATAAATCATTCTGTTACATTAATGTATCATTAATATCTTTATTATTTGATTATCATTAACTTAGAAGCATTAAAAGACAATATTATGATATTTGTCAAGTTTTATAACCCCGAGGCCTGGTCAAGTTTTATAACCCGAGGCCTGGTCAAGTTTTATAACCCCGAGGCCTGGTCAAGTTTTATAACCCTGAGGCCTGGTCAAGTTTTATAACCCCGAGGCCTGGTCAAGTTTTATAACCCCGAGGCGAGGTCAAGTTTTATAACCCGAGGCCTGGTCAAGTTTTATAACCCCGAGGCCTGGTCAAGTTTTATAACCCCGAAGCCTGGTCAAGTTTTATAACCCCGAGGCTTGGTCAAGTTTTATAACCCCGAGGCCTGGTCAAGTTTTATAACCCCGAGGCCTGGTCAAGTTTTATAACCCCGAGGCTTGGTCAAGTTTTATAACCCCGAGGCCTGGTCAAGTTTTATAACCCCGAGGCCTGGTCAAGTTTTATAACCCCGAGGCCTGGTCAAGTTTTATAACCCCGAGGCTTGGTCAAGTTTTATAACCCCGAGGCCTGGTCAACTTTCTTCGCTACTGTTACAAAACGAGTCCATATATTTTCTATGATTAGGCAAAAATTCAACCAAAGTGGTTTTAGATCACTAAACAATTGCAATAAGTTGGCATCAAAATCTAGAAATTTCCGCTGATCTTATGTATTGTACCTTAATGCTATTTTTTATATAAGTACATGTATTTGTAAATTTTATTTTAATCTATTTCGTTTTTGCTTTGTTTTAGTTTTTATTTGTGTAGTTTGAATGCCTTGTTGTAATTTACGACATGTGTGTTGGTATATATCTATGTGTATACATATCATCGCTAAATAAAGAATTATTATTTTTATTATATTATTATTATTATCAAACTGTTTTACAAATGTTAGGGGCCACCTTTAAAACTCATCATCACTTCAGCTGTCTGCAACGACATCAAACGACCATAATTCACCCGCATACAGATGTACATGAATGCTTTCTTAGTGCCTGGGCTCTCATATCTGCTAAAATGCTGCATCCTTACTGTGTTTACAGCGATTTTTTATTGTTATATTACATTTTCTCTCATTCTCAATCTATTGTATTTCTTCGGCACACTCCGTATTTTCTTTGTTCAATAGCAACCGTGGAGAATTTGTCACCTTTATACAACATCATCAGTTCGTGTCAAGGGAGCACATGTTCCTCTCTCGGCGGGGTTCGAATTCAGACCCCTAAATCTAGGAATACATGAATAGTAATAACAACATCGTCATATGACAGCGTACCCAAATTATTAGTCAAATGGAACATAAAATGAGTACATAGAGACATAAGGAAGGAGCCTCAACGTCACTCGATATCCCAAATTTTCACTTGAAAAGAGCAGATTTTTGTTAGCAGAAGAATGGACATATTTGGCTGACAAATTTCCGTCCCAACCCCCCTGAGTGGCGTTCAAATCAGTTTTATACCGTACCAATTTCATCGGTACAACACCACTGATTATCACAGTGGGTGGGGTATCGATATAATTTTACCCTCCGGAAAATACTGTTCGCAAAACTAGAATTATGCCTCAATGTATTCTGTGAATAGCAATGCGACACGATCATTTTGTCACTGAAGGCGGTGAAAAGACACAACTTTAAAATGGTGGTGTTTATTTAATTCAATTAAGTACCAATTATGGCCCCCCGTCGCGCAAACAATGATCAGTCTGTATTGAGTTACAAGATTTCACTGGTCCGTTTGTAGCTGGCGAATCAACACATTTATATGCATAAATTAAATTTCTTGCGACCGAATTCATTTAAAACTTTACAATTATTATTTCTGTTAAAAAACACACACCAAAACAATCGAGGCAGAATTGATATTAGTTAAGTACGACATTTCTGCGTTTACTTAAACATAATTGCAGCCAGATACTGCAACTGACTATTTCTTTCATAAAAGGTAATTGGAATTTGTTAAGGGCGTTCCCGGAGGCGTGGTTTATTGGTAAATAGCAATAATCCAATCGTGAAGCGCTTGGTAATGAGTTTTTGATTGAGTATTGAACAAGATTCTGCGCGCAAGTTGCTTTGTAAGACTCAGCGGAGGTCACGTGAGGTTAAAATTGATGGTCACGTGGCTCGTAGCACCGCCTACCGAGAAATAAAATAGATATTATTAAAGCGACACAGGTAACTAAAGGAGAAACGGGATTCTAAATTACTCTTTCATTTCAATTTTGTGTGATCGGATATTAAGACCGTGAAATCATGTTTTCCTTGAGTCTGATGCATGCGTGCTAACTATTCGGACGTCATTTACTGATGCAAAATAATCAAGAAATTTGCATTATTATAAAAAACAGGCACTAGGGTCGCACAAAGTAATTACACGGCTCGTCATAAGACTGGATAGATCACTTGTGCAGACATGTTCCCGTCACATATTGGGTAAGTTATTTTTTTCATCTTTTCCGTTTGAATGAAATCAGAGGTTTAGACTATTTTTTTGTGTGTAATTTTTGGTATTAAGAAGTATGTAATAGTTCTAATTTTAAGTTATTGGTATATTGTATTTTTAATTATTGTAGTTCTTGTGCTATATGCATGCAGCTGTGTTTTAGTAACAATTTATGTTAAACATATGTTGTATGTAACTATTTATTAATGTATGCTGTAAAACATTATGTGTTACCTTTGCCGAAATAAATCAAAACAATTTTAAATTTCCGAGAATCTGTTAAATATGTGAAATATCATATTGAAGAGGAAAACAATAATTTATTAAATATTTCCGAATAATTTATGCATAACATTATTACAGACGGATTTTCAGAGCAGAATTTAGCAGATAATGCCATATACATGTAGTACAAACATTTAAAACCGTTTTATTTCAAATGTACATTGTACCATTATTTATTTGAAATATACGCAACTAAACAATATGTATGAGAAACAAGTAACATATTCTTCCAATTTTGGGAAATACAAAACGACTTTATTATTAATGACTAAGGCCCAATTATATATATAATGAATAATTTCAACATAATTTTATCTTTTACTTATAAGGGATAGACTCCCAACTTTATGTATTTTAAAATGAAATTCATTCATTTCATTTGATAATTTGTGCATCTAAAAGCAGCGTAACCAATGCTATTAATGCAATGTATATTTAGTATTGTTTACAAATCTCCAATGACTCCAAAGATAAATATTCATGCATTAAACTTAAGAATTGGTAACTTATGGAGTAGAGTACAACAATCGTACTTTAAATTGCACCCAAGGAAAATCATGCCAGTTCAGTTAAACTGAAGCACTTTACTCTGTACCGTGAAAATATTATTGCTAATTGTAATGGATTCATAACTTTTCTTGTCATATTCGTTTCCTATAAGTGGATAACGGGAAATATTTACCCTATACATGCATGTGTAGCTACAAATCAACTGCATTTCCACATCAGGACACCGTGGTAATATCGTACATTAAACAAGTTAACATTATTCAGAGCCACTTGCTGGAAAATTGTCTGTTTATTATTTAAACAATGTTTTGAATATAGTTCTTATAAAATAAACTTATTAAGACGATCGAAGTGTTTGAAGAGCAGCGAACATTTACTGTAATTAAGTTTTCAATAAACGGTCATTTAAATTTAATATTCTATAACCAAGACTTATGATTTACTCAGAATGCTAAATCCAAAAAGCAAGTTGTCATAATTTATGCAGTTAATTTCTGTAGTGAGAACATTTATTATTTGGATGTTGAAATGTTTAAATTCTATAAAATTTATCTTATTTTTTAATTCATGTATTTGTTTTAATGTGGATAAAAAAGAGACCCCATTTTTTATCATAATCAATTTCTAAGTGACTCGAGTCTAGATTTGCTACAGAAAAAAATGTATTAATGAAATCTTACGAACATTACTTCAAGGAAATATCTGTTTTGGAAAATAAATCCAGTCTGAAAAGATGTATATCTATCTATCACCTTTTAGAGTTGACTGAATTTTTAGATTTTATTATAATAACAGTTCTTTGGTCCTGGTGATTTTTCTTCTGTTTTCAATACAGATCTGACGCGAAACTTCGAAATGTGAAATTTCAAAAATACGAAACTTCGAAATGAACTGCATACGGTATATGCATTAATATGACAATTATCTAAACTATGATAACACCATTCTTATCAATATAAAACTTTAAATATTCATCCTACTATTTAGTCACGCAATAATGATAATGATAAAAACATCTTAATTTAAAGAAGATGATGTACAGAAAATTTGACTTATTTTCAATAAGGCCCTCTGAAAACATGTAAAAACAATCGGCATGTTTTTTTATATTTTAATTATATAGCGTACAGAGAACGTATACAGTAGTACTATTAATATGTTCGTTTTTATAAAATATAAAGTTTTATTTATTATAGTGTCACTCCTATTGAAAGTTGGCGTATGAGACACCTATCTTTTGAGCGCACAGTACCTCCCGAATCCCTTCTCTTTTTGTCGGACACCTGACTAAAATGGGCCTACGGTAACCATTATTTAACTAGCTGGCGGCTCACCAACCGACTGCATCAGTTCCAAGCCAGTCTCAACAAGGGATTCGAACCTTTGGTCTCCAGCCCCGAAGGCGGACATACTAATTATATAACAACTCAGAGAGTAATACTCCTTAATTTGTATTGTATATATTGTAGCAAAACGTTTTTAATACATTGTACGTATATGAATACATTTTCGAGTGAAATGCCTGATTGGTGCTTATTATATTAGATTTAAAATTTGAATTTAATTACTCTTAATGAGGTCCAATTTTACGAATTACACAACATTAATCTATACATATTTGTGAAATAGCATTTATGACTCTGAAATAGATATAACGAAATCGACGAAATTACAAAATAATCGAAATAAAAATATCAATCATTCAATTGAAAAAAAAAACAGCATTTTTTGTCCTTAAATTAATATATTAACTATTTTAAACATTTTATTACGTAACACTCATTTATATGGTCGATGCTAGGTTTGTTCTTTGAACAAACATTTTTCATGGAGAGTTTGGAGATGTTTATAAGAAGAAAAAGTTCAACCTTTTAGTTAGATTATGTAAGTTTTTAAAAACTCAGATTCATTTCAGTAAATCCATTTAGCGTTGCTGCCCATGAGGACATATACATTTATAAACATAATAAAAGAAAAAGAAAAGCACGTATTTAGTTAAAAAATATGGTTAAGACTAATGACTTGTTGATCCGTTCATACGGGAATTATACGCATCGTTTTAAAAAAGTCGACACAGTCTGAATTAAAACAAACCAGTCAGTGACTCCATAATAAACGCGCCATTCTAAGAACAAAAACGAATCAAACGAAATCAAAGAATGACATTGATTGGTGTTGAAGACGTCTTTAAGATCTATCATAGCAAAGCAATTGGAGTAATTCCAGAGATTGTTTACTAGATGCGCCTGTAAAACTAGAATGGGCTGTAGAATACGGCTTCAATCATGGTGAGCTCAGGGCGTGAACGTTTGGAAGTTTCAATGTAATTTTATGGCCAATGTAGGATTGAAAAAGGCTTTCTCTCGGTTTAGTTAATATTGTTTTCTTTCTGTTAAATTAAACTCAACTAAACGGTTAACATAACATTCCGGTTTTGTATTCTTTTATCCTGATGGCCATGTTAAATACGCCAATCCAATTTCAATTCCACCAAAGTAATATCAATCGAAATTTATCAGAAACTTATGATTTTTTAAGATGTAGTTGATTGAAAAAAAATATACACAAAAATTAAGAATATAAAAGTTTTTGTGATCTCAATAAACGGTCTTTCAGTTATATACTGACGGGCCGTTCACTCTGTACCTGCTAACAATAGTCTTCTTAAGTCGACATGCGTATCACTCTAGCGATGTATCGCGATATACCAGCACATCATCAAACCGGAAGAGCCTTAAGTGTAAAGTATAAAAACTGTATGCGATAAAAATGAATTGAGATCAAAACAATATTGAAAATAAAGTCCAATCTCAGGTTACCTGCAAGTTACCTCGGTACTGGAGTCAAAATAAGCAATCTAATGCGTCAGTGGAAATTTACGCATCGATTTATGAATTACATAATGACATCAAATTGCAGGAAAAATATTTAATAAACTAATTGTCGGATGATTCCAGAATCGTAATAGACCACATGCAATGTAATTGCCCATACATCTAAGGAAATACATTTATCAAAATCATGTTTAGTCGACTCAAACATTATGGCTTTATACTGAATTTATTTAAGTGTACCGTCGACAGCAATATGTCAAATTTCTTTTCAAAAAACTTGCTTTCAGTTTCTTTGAAGTTTGATAAATACCATTAATAGTGGTATTATTTTATGACAGGGTAACAACAAAAAAGCTAACTGGTGGTCAAATATATCATGTATATGTATACAGTGTAATCTGTCCAAAGCAACACCCTTTATTATTATGTTTAGAGGTTGTTGCTCTAGAGAGGTTAAATTAATAGCGAAATGGTACAGTTGGGAAAAATCATGCTGTTATTGAAGACATGTTGTTGCTCAGGAGAGGGCCGCTCTGGAGAGGTTGTACTGTACTAAATAAAAGTGCTAAGTAAAAAATTACCACGTATATTGCTTTTGGTATCAATACTAGTTCTAAGGGTAAGTGCCATTATGTAATACTCGTTGGTATTTTTTTTAGATATCTGTGAAAGGATTACCACCCGTAGATAAATAATAATACAGCAATAAATACCGGTGATAATTTACGGTAATTTTATATTAGTATACATATTCCATAGTAACTTCTCGCAACACATAGGCATTCGATATATGCGTAGCTCTGAAATACTTGTTAAAAATTCAGTTTGTACTATATCTTGACAGAATTTAGTTTTGTGATTGGTCAGTTTCTATAAAAAAATCCTTTAAGTACAACCAATTGAATTGTTAGAAAATAAACATTGTTTCTGATACTATTCAAAGAAACATTAAAGGGGCATACCCTACAACTTGGTGCATTTAGAATTAAGGCAAAATGATGATAAATTAAAAGCTTGTAAAGAAAATAGCCGACGAAGAAAGTTTCAGCTAAAAATTCATTCGATTAAAAATAAAATCATAAAAAATATGTATTTGAAACACATACATTTAGTCATGGAAATTTTTGGGTGGAAGTGATTTATTATTCATAGCTATGTTTTTTTGCGGCTAGTACCTAAACTAGTCATTTTATGACCCATGTTCTTCCTGCAATTATCCATAATATATTGTTTTACATATACATCTAGCACATTTTTACACTTTCACAGAATGTTTGTCAGTTGTAGGGTATGCCCCTTTAAGCAAACTTGTCAGCAATACAAATTGTTGTAAAATCATATCTTTTCACTCATGATAAAAAAATATTTGTATCCCGTCTGTCATATTCAAGTTTTAAAAACGTATCTATTCACTCATATGTTTTTACAGTTCATTTTGAACTATTTGTACTGAATTTTCAAGCGATCTTGTGTTCCTTTTATTATTATTTCAAAGAGCAAAACAACTTATACTCGAAATGTTTAAACTATTTGTAAAATATTATATTTAGTGTAAAATTCAGACACTGGTGCGGTTATTCTATAATTATCTACCATACACCAAAAAACACTATTTTTTCCAAACGACTTCTTTCTCGTTTTACCGAGATATTAACGGAAATGCCTGTATTTAGTACTGACCTCGATGGATGATATTTGACAGAGTACTTCTAGGGGGGTAGACATAACACAGTGATATAGTCTGTCCGCATTTTAAGCAAATCAAAATTGAATATACAGTCAATTTATATAAGTGGCCACATCTGAAAAGGCCACCTTGTGAATAAATGACATTTGTCTAAAAAAACGTCATTAATAATTTAGAACAAAATGACCTCCGAATAAAGGCCGTCTGGCAATGAAGGCCACACTATGACTTTCCCAATGATTGCCTTTGCTCACAGTTTAAAATGAGCTAAATTAGCGGGAATTCATTTTTCAGTATTCAAATGGTAACTCAGCGAATTATGCCAGAAGACAAATAGAAATATTTTTTGTATTTAGATAATTGTATCGGCGTTAAGACACTTTGTAGTGTTTTAATGATTCGATTATAAATCCACATACGTTCATTGAATCATAAGAATTAGAAATATTATCGTGATTGACCGAAAGAGTGAATGATTGGTTATTTCTGAGCTTTGTAATATAACTGACCAATGAAAAACATTGTACCATAGTGATTCCACTGTGTCAACTCAAGTCTAATGTACTGCATGTAGTTATTTATACTTCACGAACTATTCTTAAATTATGCAAGAATGGTTCAAGAAAAAATTACGATTTCACGAATTCCTTTCTAAGATGTTGGCGATAATTTGTATTTAAGTAATGCATGTAATATAATTATGTGTCCATCTAAGAAATACAAAATAAATAACACGTTCAGTTGTCATGAGAAGATGTTTCACAAGCGAGTCATTGTTAAGAAAATTGATCGCGCGATGTAAAACGTAAAGCGTAATTACAATAAACAATTTCTTGTTAATAGAAAGAAACACTTAAGAAAATTGATCGAAACGTAAAACAAAATGTACGTCTTAATAATCATTCGCAATACAATACGATTCCGGTCACCGACCACAGATCTTGTACAAATCTCTATTTAATGAATTTCGCGTTAAGATTATACAATGCTGGCTTGTCATCTACATCTGTCTACCCTGATTAATCACATTTATTCTGCTGAATTGTTTTTACAAAAGCATATCGTGAGCTTTAATAATAGCGACAAAATGTTGCTGTACACTGACAGAAAATCGACACTTGCCGGAAATAATGCTAATGCGCGCGCATTTTATTGTCAACTTCTCACCTTCGTACATAATCTGAACTAGGTATTATGTTAAGTAGAAACTCTATCCAAAATCGTTGAAGCCAATGATTGAATAAGAATGTCTTTTTAGTGTGTGCAATTTTTGTCCATACACGGACGGACGAAAGGACGGACATACTAACGATAGGATACTTAAGTGGCTTTCCCATGATAAAATTTGTTAAAATTTAGCCACATAAACCCGATTTTAGCCACATAAATCCACTTATGGACATTTTTTTAAGTGACTCCGGTTGAACAAAGAGTCCTTACCCTAACCCTAGAGTCACCCAAACCCAATTTGTTGTACGGACGAACGGACGGACGGAAGAACATCTGAGGATTTAGTTTCGGCTTATAAATTTAACAATCTGAAATGCAGAGCTAGCAAGATTTTCAAGTATAAAATGAATATCTTAGCTCAGATGTATTTATGAAATGTGCCCTAGTATAGTCAAACATATATTACAGTACTCAAAGCAACACTGATAATACTGGATCACTTTAACTTTATTGTTTAACATATCTGCTATCGCATTAACAGAATAATTTAATTTTGAAAGTGAACAGTTCAAATACCTTATTGCATAAATATTCCTTGGCAATTTTCTGTTGTTTAAATATATTTTATTGCTTTTTGTTATTTCTTATTTACATAACATTACAAAGATAAAAAACAATTAACTTGAGGTCTTGAACATTCAAATTATCACACGAATACTAAATACTGTGGTCTCCGTCGTCGATTTCAAACC
>OZ026842.1:3644846-3822866 GCA_964023205.1 Lutraria lutraria
GTTTTTCACTAATACTAACCACATTGCTATTTTGCGATTATTTTCTTCAAGTATATTGACAAAGTATGAGTTAAGTATTGTGTTAATCTGTTACTATTGTTATTTCGAACATCGACCGTTGTAAACATAAAAAAAAATTATCTTGATATTTTTTCATTTAGTATAAAAAATATCTTCATCAAGACGTTAACGCATCTTTTTGGCCTTTGTCGTGATTTTATGTAACACATATATAATGATAATTAATGATAATAAAAATGAATAAAAAACAACAATACAGATAATTACAGTGATAATGATAATAGATAGCCAAAACAGGAATGATAATTATAATAAATTTGTAATAATAATGATGTTTTATAATTATAATATGATAATTATAATAAATTTGTAATAATGATAATATGATAATGAATATATGATACAATGTATTTAAAATCACTCATTTAAACTATATACTCGTCAACAACCCTAAGTTTAAGTTATTTGTTAGGATTTTACATTAAGTGCTATTTACAAATATCGTTATATTAAAACAAGTGGAACTTTGCCTAGTTAGGTAATATTCAAAAGAAGACTTTTTCGTCACTAGACATTTGCAATCGTTACCCTGTTTCAAGTTTCCGACATTTGTACATGTTAGTTTGACCTAATTTTGACTGACAATTCAAGTCGATAGACGGCCATACCATGCCAGCTATACATTGTATTCTGCTTTACACCAAAAACATACATGTTGAGTTGAATAATAGGCACTTATAAATTGCTAATGTATTCAAAATATTAACAGTCACTAATAAAATCCGGTATCCGGTTCCCTGTGTACGGCGTCGCGTTTATTTAAACGCTACGAAGTTGGCCTCCGATTCCTAAATGAAAACAATACACAGTTCGCGACAAGAATGCGGTATCTTTTCAACAATTGCTGTACCGTTATGACATTTTGGGCTCTACCAAAATTTACCATAATTCACCAAACTCATGACACGTGAATCTTATACTCAAAAGCCCATGGGCTCGCAGCATGGGCCCAAGACAACTGAATACGAGCCCAAAATAGATGTAATTGACACCTTATATATTTAATTGTTTACTGGTTCGGGGTACATAGTTCTACCACGTATAACCTGGTGCGATACGTCACTCAAATTTGTTGACAATCCTTTCTTAAAATGAATTTTTCCATTTCTCAACGCGACGGCCGCAGATTACGATACTTCAACAATAATTTATATGTATTTCGGCTGATGAGTATGCTGAAGAAGTAATGTTTGATAGAAAACTTCAGACAATAAAACAAAAACAAACATACGACAGTTCAATTTTTTTTATCGACACTGTATATTGTTTTTCATTCGCACGGATGCACTTCGCTTGCCACGCCGTTAGCCGAATAAATGTGAACTGCACGTAACTATACAATAACCTTTCTAAATCGACCCCCTTTAATCCAAAAACCTCTCCTATTCAGAAAACCTCATTCACTTTCAGTGTCGTTTTTTCAGTGCATTGAGTTGTATTTTCGAGTATCGTTAAAAAGCCGAGAAGGTCCGTACGAAACACCATAGATACAAGAGGTTCAATACTTAGGAAGTATGATTTCTGGCACTAGTCTATTAATGATAACCCATAATTTCTTTACTAAGATATCAATATCATATCAACCGTTGTAAAATCTTAAATTTCAAAAGTGTATAAAGCTATGTCTAAGAAATGATACATAAATTTTAAAAAATGTAAAATCACATTGCTTTCATTACCTTAAAGTGTTATCTCAAAAGAGTTCTAACAATAAATTTGACAATCATGAGTGTTACAAGTTATCAGAATAAAGTGTTCCAGAACATTTTATTCCATTGTTTAACGATTCCAGCAGTGTTTGTTCAGTTGTAACATGTCCCGCTCGCTCTCACGAAAATATAAACATCAATGTATTTTACTATGCCTTCAATGTTTAATTTTATTGATTTTATAATATATGAGTTATCTACCTTATATTTCTATTTGTAGTTTCTTATCATGATGTATATGTTGTATTCATTATACCTGAGTACTTAGATTATTCTGCCAGTGATAGGACTGTCAGATACAGCTTTGTACACTCTATGTACATAAAATAGACAAAGACAGAGTAATAAAACCCGAAATACCATACATATAATTAAGGTAGTTTTACTTCTCTAACACGTAGAATGGAAATCCAATGACATAAACGATTCATTCACGACAAATCTCCCTGTAATGGCTAAGTCACATAGCCCGGCCGATGTCCGGGCTCGGTAGAGCTCGGTGGATTTTTTTGGTGCCACCGAGCTCTCCTCATCGGAAGCAGAGCTCGGTGACGTGAACGGACTCCGTCCGGACATCTTCAGGCGACCGACCGAACACCGGCCGGTGATCGTACGGAATCTGTCTCAAAATGGGATTTTCTTTTCTGCCGATGTGGCAGCAACTACCGGCCGGAGGTCGGCCGGACATCGGAAGGAATACGGCCGGTACTCGAGCAGGTAACAGGACACCGTGCGATCGCCGGCCGGGTTGTTAATGGGCTTTTCACAATGACCGGCCGATGCTCGTCCGATGTAACACGGACTTGGGTGCCGCGCTTTTCCGTTCTCCCTACTGACTGACATTGTCAGTTCATCAATATGGCTGCACCTAGGAGGCTTCGAATGGCACTGCTCGAACAGGAACTGGCTCAAGCAAGGTTCCAGTACAACCTGGTCCTGGCGGCAATATTAGAAGCCACCGAGATGGAGCGACAGAGGGCCGGCAGAAGAGAAAGACGCTGGTGGGTGCGAGAGTGGATTCTACGCAGACCCATTTTCGGCCAGTACGAGACTATCATGAGGGAACTCGAGGCCGAGCACGTTGCCGATTTCAAAGCCTTCCTCCGCATGGAGCCACAGATGTTCTATGAATTGCTTAACCGAGTTGGCCCCCGCATTACCAAGAGTACAAGGTAAGTTAATCCGTTTGTTTGTTGTTTGTTTGTTTGTTTGTTGCTTCACGTCTCACCAACAGTATTTCAGTCATTTCAGAGACGGTCAGTTGACCTACTACACACTGTTCCTGGGCGGGCCGCTCAACCATCCCTATGAGCGGTACACCAGTACTAATGCACACCTTTATTCCACAGGCAACTGACAACCTCTCTACATATGCAGCGGTAGAGGGAGAATGGCCGTAGAAATAATTTCATTACCAATCAACCGTGGAAGTTTGGTTGCCGGGACTGGGATTCGAACTCGAGACCCCTGGATTGCTAGGCAAGTGTTCTACCACTGCACCACCGGGCCCGGCAAGTTAATCCGTATTTTGCAAACGAAATTCCCTCCAAACATTATATTCTTGCTACGGTTTAATCATATTTCATCCTCTTCCTTTGCAGGCATCGAACCCCCTTGGACCCTGGGCTGAAGCTGGCAATCACCTTGAGGTTTTTGGCGACCGGAAGCAGGTACCACGATCTTGCGTTTGCGTTTCGTGTCCCACATAACACCATCGCCCTTTTCATCCCCGTGGTGTGTCAGGCCATCTACGACGTATACGAGGATGAGATGTGGGCCACTCCCCAGACAGAAGATGAATGGCGCCTGGTGGCCGAGGGATTCGGAGACAGGTGGAACTTCCCCCACTGTTGTGGCGCGATCGATGGGAAGCACGTCGCAATCAAGAAGCCCCCCAAGAGTGGCTCACTCTACTACAACTATAAAGGGTTCTTTTCTATCGTCATGCTTGCGGTGGTAGACTCGAAATACAAGTTCATCTGGGTGGATGTGGGATCACCAGGGTCGTATTCCGATGCCGGCATCTTTAACCGGTCGCGGCTAGAGCCAGGTCTTCGTGAGGCAACGATCGGACTCCCCCACCCGGATCCCCTGCCTAATGACGACCGGGACACACCTTACTACATGGTCGGAGACGACGCCTTCCCCCTTCGGCGATACATGTTAAAGCCCTATCCTCATCGTCACCTGGCACGGGACGAGCGGATCTTCAATTACCGGTGTTCCAGGGCACGCCGTGTGGTTGAAAATGCTTTTGGTATACTGGCCAATCGCTTCAGATGTCTCCTAACAACCCTGGGAATGAGACCGTCGACAGTTACTAAGACCGTCATGGCCTGTATGACCCTACACAACGTCATGAGGACTCGTTACCCCAACATCCAGAATGCCGATCTCGACCGGGAAGATGAGCAGGGCCAGTTCATCGCGGGTGCATGGCGAGACCAAGCCGTGCTGGAAGATGTGCAAGCAGCAGGGAACGGACCAAGATTGACCGGACCAGGCAAAGAACTGCGCGCATACCTCAAGAATTACTTTTGCAGTCCTGCCGGGAGTGTGCCATGGCAAGATGTGGCAATAAACCAACAGTAACGTCTGTATTCTGTGTAACAATATGCATGTACTGGATGCAACCATAGACAGTTCTCAGGACTTAGTACATTGTCGTATATTACAGTCCATTATTCAGTATGTTGTTTGCAAAATTAAAACTGTTATTGTGTATTCTTAAAACATTGTCTTTATATTTTATGCCACCGCTTGTAGATCAGGAGGGGCATTTTGTTTTTGATCTGTCTGGTTGTCTGTTTATCACCAAACTTTAATATTGGCTATAACTTTTGAATTACTGGTCAAAGAAACTTGAAACTTGGAATACATGCCTTTCTCATGGAACAACACATTTGGATGACTTGCGCAAGATCAATGGTTCTACCCAGTATTTGATTGAACAAAACAGTTTGGTACACCTGAGCTTAACTTCAAACAATAAATCAACCAATCAGTCAAAAGTACAGTGGCCCGTTTCACTAAACTTCGTAAGTCTTAAGAATTCGTAAGTCAAAAATTTAGAATTATTTAAAGTTTTTATAACTTCGTCTACTCCTGCCATGTGACATCTCTTTTCAAGGACGATTCCAAAGAGATGTCACATGGCATGATTAACTTAAGATATCAGAAATTACAAACATTTTAAAGTTTCGACTTACGAATTCTTAAGACTTACGAAGTTTAGTGAAATGGGCCCAGTCACGTTTCTCTGATGCGGTGTCTGGACAGGCTTTACACATTTTGACACTCGTCAGAGCAAAAATAGACAATTATCGACCAATCTATGCAATGAAAGTATACTTATTTAAAGATTAACGTTGTAGCCATTGATCAGGATAAACACTAGTATGAAAGTCCCTTTTGGTATGACGTCGGCCAAATATAAAAATTAATGTACACCAGTACGAAAATAATCATTTGTGGGTAAATAATAAAACAACATAATGTTCATCGTGATTAATTTTGATAACTGTAATTATACGAGGCACACTGTAACTGTAATTATACGAGGCACACTGTTACTATGATTGTACGAGGCAAACTGTTACTGTGATTGTACGAGGCACATTGTTACTGTATTGTACAAAACACACTGTCAGTACATACACTACAACTTTGGGCAACTTGGCTGAGGTGTGTCTCTGTCAGATTGTGCATAATTCCATGCCCTGTCTCTACTCCTGCTCCTGCTCCTGATCTGAGTTGTCGTCGTCACCACCGATTGTGTTATCACGTTCAGTGCTAGCCAGCACTCTGCTGGTCGCACCTAGCACTTGTGAAAGACTGTTATCTTTTGGCCTCTGTGCATGTGACTGCATGTTGCCGGATGATGAAAGCTGCCACGCAGCTTCAGCGATGTTGGATCCTTGGCTGGCTGCCAATGGAGACTGCAAGGCCAGCAAGGCTGAGAGGTCATAGGTCGCAGAATTAGCAGGTGGTGCAGAGACTGCCCTGGTAGACTGAAACATAGCAGAGGCATAACAATTGACCGTTTTGCAAGAAAACTTAAGTGTTTGTATGGCGGGTCGTAAAAGGTCGCCCGTACTTCGTCCTCAGTACAGTTATACTGATATAGTTTCTGGTCTTTCGGGATCATTAAATGTTATTCGGTGTATTTGAAGTTTGAATAACGCTGAGGCCGGTGCTTGGGGGCGTTGACAGTGTAGTACATTTCATTGCTGTCAATGAACAGTCTTAATATAACCGAGACTGCAATTTTCTCTCTTCTGTTGCATGTTTTGCTTCCAGGAGATCATATCACCATAATTTAATTAAGGTTATGACATGCATTAGATCTGAATATTGGAAATTAATTATTATTATTATATATACTGTTTAATATCACAATGAAAAAAACACATACCTGCCACTGTTCATACTGCTGATCTGGCGGCTGCTGCTGCCGCAATGGAGCCGTAGCAAAGGGGATAAACGGTTGCGACTGTGGTTTCTGGGATACGGACTGAAGATACATCGGCTGGTGGTGATAAGATTTTAAATAGGGGACCTCCTTTGTACGGGCAGTGGCTTAAAACCGCTTGTGTTTTAGGAACCGCCAACTCACACATCTACACTTCAATACACAAAACTTGCATTTTGTATGGGATTGAAATAGCAGAAAATGGTTTATTTTGCATTTTGTCGAGTATTTAGTTCTATTTACCTTTTCCGCTGCGTCCTGAGTGGCCTTGCTACTTGACTTGAGACACGCGATCAGCGTCCTGGACATGTCGCTGACGGATGCAGCCTTGTCCTTCTTGCGGGCAGCTCCTACTCCCTGCGACGTGGCCGGCTCAGACTCAGACGCTGCAGCATACTCCAAATCCGACGCCGAATTCTCGTCCTCACCAGCCAGCTGAAGCATTCAAACCATCAATAGTAAAATCGCGGCAAGTAGAAAGAAGGGTGAGCAACTCACTGGCAAAGAAAAACAATAAGACAACTCTTTGATAACTTAGAAAATCTACTGGCAGATGCTTACCCTCCCACAGGTCGATTTCAGCGTCCGTGGTACGTGATGAGCGTCCAGAAACTCGTATGCCTTCAGTTTGAACTTCTGGAGTGACGTAAGAGGGGCCGCCGCGGATCCACTCTTGCTAATTTTGGGCCTGTTCTTGAGCTTGAAGTGTTCGGTACGGCAACTTGTGAAATGCCTCTGTATGGCTTGGACTGCAACACACATACAAATTCATTAGGTTTGTTTGTTTGTTTGTTTGTTTGTTTGTTTGATTGGGTTTTACGTCCCACGAACATTATTTCAGTCATATAGAGACGGTCAGTTTTACACTCCGTTCCTGGGCGGGCCGCTCAACCAACCCCATGAGCGGCACACCAGTACTAGGAGCACATTTCTTCCACAAGCAACTGACAGCTTCCCTTCATATTCAGCGGAAGGTGGCTGGTCGTAGAAAAATCCACGACCATCCGTGGAAGACGTGACTGCCATTACTGACAGCGGCAGCCGGATAATTCTAAGCCCCTACCGGCAGGGCACAATTCATTAAGACATTTAACAATGTTTTCTAAAGTAAAACATCGTAAATTCAAAATTTGACAAATTTAAAAATAACTTCAAACATTTCAAAAGCTGACAAGGTCTCACCAGAAAGCTCAATCTGTTCGCTAAACTTGTCCAGAGTCCATTCCTTCAACTTCGTGTTTTTGTAATTCTCATGCCCAACATCGTAGTACATAGGGTGTCCCTCGTAGAAATCTGCTATCTTTTGCATCTGGTCTTGGGTGATCTCCTCTATCGGCACACCAACGGCTCGCCGCGACGCCGACGCCGACGAGGACTTGGACGAGGACGTGGGCCTGGACGAGGACGTGGGCTTGGACTGCGAAGTTGACGCCTGGGACACCCGGGACGCCATGGACTCAGCATCGGATATCTCCCCCTCGGTACCACTGGCACCACCTTCTTCCTCATTTGTCCTCTTTCGGGGAGATTTTCTCGTCTGCATTGCTTGTTTCTTTTGCCCCCTTCCATTGCTGCTAGCGGGCCTTTTTTTGCCGCAATTCTTCTCTAATCTCGGCATCCTGTTACTTACGTGTGTCAAGACCGAATGGATAATGCTGTATACAGACAGTAGCGAACAGTATATATACTAGCAGATATTTCCGGCCGGGTTACGGCCGAATTCCGGCCGAGCATCGGTCAGCCACCGGTACTATACTTTCAAAGGGTCTGTCCCACATCGGCCGTAGCTCGGTCGGAGCTCGGCCGGTGTCCGTTAAAAAAACTCGTCCTCTGGTTGTCTCAGATGCACGGGACACCGGCCGATACTCGGCCGTACACCGGCCGACGTGTTTTCCGATGTGGTTACGATGGGGCTGCGATGAGGGAGCTCGTTGAGAGCCCGTTGAAATTTAGCTCCAAAGTTAAAATTTCACCGAACTGTCACCAATGCGGTTTTAAGCAACAAACTCCACGGATGTTCGGCCGGTGTTCGGCCGGTGTTCGGCCGAGTTCGGTGAAAATCGCACCGCTGGCTCATCGGAACCTCATCGGCCGGGCTATGTGACCTAGGCATAAGCAGGCACTCAGTAAAGCTCCGGACTTTTCAGGGGACACCATGCAGTGAGAAAACACGACATACGATATTATCATTTGTTTTATATGTAGTAACTCATTGGATAGATAAAGATTTATATTTCGTGAAAATATTTAAATTTTCCTTGAAATAAGGGTGGTAGTCTTTTTAAAAACAATCATGTAGTATTTAAAAAAACAGCTTTTATATGACTCCACGTTTAATACATCAATTTATTTTTGTTTCTTGCAGTGCCCCGGGTCTGTGTGACGTACCAAACGGAAGGATGCCGGCTGAATTTGCAAAACAGCTTCCAGCACCTCAACCATTGCGTCATCCATTACCAGCTCATACTCGCCCAACAGACATGCGACCAAATCTAACGAACTTTCAGATAAACGCAGCGAATGCCGGGTTCCATCCAATGCCAGTTTTGTCTCTGGCTCCCGTTTCAAATCCAGGTTCCGCCGTTGCCATACCAACGCCGTTATTACCATATCCCGCAATGCCATTCGGTTCGTTTGGATTAGGAAGCCAAGCACAAGAATTACAAAATCTAAACTTCATTCACTCCTTAAACAGAGCACATTCGACGGCTGTAGACTCCCATAAAGTCAAAACTCCAATAAACAGAAATTATCTTGAACTTGCAATGCTTGTGTGCAATACTTTTCGCGGGAAATTATTCCCGTGTCCTCATTGTCGTTACGTCACAGATCGGCGAAATAACTTGAAACGTCATATATCTACAATGCACCAAACGTGTGACAAACTTCTCGAATGCTGTGGAGTCAGTTTCAGTACAAAAGCTTCGCTTCGGGAGCATATTATGATATTTCACCATAATGGATACTCATGTCCATATTGTGGGAGGCGATTTTGTCGGAAAGCGTTATTGAAGCGCCACCTATCGGTTCATAGCGGCCAGAAAGACTATACGTGTCCTAGTTGCGATTATGCGACTAGTCATAAAAGCAACTTGGAACGTCACAAGAGAATCCACGAAAGGCTAAAACTCGGTGAAGACGGTTCCATTTTCGGATGTACGGATTTTTCCGGTCACCAAATGCAGAGTCCGGACACGACCGACAGTTCTTACAATGAAGTCGATTCAAAGGAAGAAAATTGTGTTGATATCGACAGTTCTGATGAAAGCTCTTCAGACATTGACGTTACTGAAGATAGTTTTGATGATGACCGGAAGTTAGCGAGTTATCCAATATATTTACCAAAATCAACTTCCGGTTCCGCCGAGTTAAAAAGAGGAAATAATATATTCGGCGATAAGGTAGAAAGTAAATTAAAGCCACAAACAGTTATCACTTCGACAATGAAAGTGGACAAAATTAGAGCTGAAACAGCGAGTTATTGTGATCACGACCCGAGTCAACCGTTGGATTTACAAGTTATACAATCCACAACGCAATAGATTCGAGCTTCATCGACAACACCGTAGGGTCGAGCTTCATTGACATTTATCGTAGGCAAGACATTATCACAGCCGGTGTTCGGAGGCCATCTTTCTTATACTGTGGTTAACATTCGCATTCAGTGGCCATCTGGAATCTAGGACAAATTAGGACTGAAAAAAAAACGTTTGTCAAGTGTGCTTTTATTGACACGTTACCTACATTGACATATACAAAAATGTGTATACAGTAAAACCCCATGAAAACCGGACTCCCTGAAGTCCGGACACCCTGAAAACCGTAATTCCCTTAAAATTTATAAGTCCCACTTTTTTCGGAATTTATCAAAATTGCATTGGTTTTACCGTACATACATTACTATAATATGTTACCAGTCACATTACGGAACAACAATTTAAAAAAAAGGATGGAAAATTAACCACTACAACTACTGGTCTTACTTGTTGCGATTGCAAGCCAAATGTTTACATTATTTTCTATGAAATGTTTGATTGTTAATGTGTAGCTATTGTGATTGTCCAGGGCACGTAACAGATGGGTTCGTCCTCGTCCGTAGCATTTGCTTTTTTACACCTTACTGAATTATTTATTATCTTTATTGTGAATACAGTAAATAATTATAAAATGTATCTGGTGTTATGTCCTAGTATATCGTCCGAAAAATATTTATTGTAGCGTCATTGTGTATTTGGAATGGCTAAATACTACAAAAAAGTCACTCAGAGGTGTGAAGCTCTCAACTTACAAAAGATTGCCAAGTCTTAATTTCTATCAATGTCAAATTGCAAATGAACGGAAGAGCAATATTTGTCACAAAATAAAGTTATTTATGTATTCAGTTCTTTACAGACGTCAAGACATTGAAAGGTATTTAAAATCCGGTCATATAATTATAATAATTTATTTATTGAAGATACACATAAAGACAAGGAAACATTAACAATGATGAAACTGTAACAATACTCTTTTACAATGTGACCCTCTTGAAAAAAAGTAATAGCAATAATGAAAATTAAACACTTGTAGACATCTAATACACAAAAGATAAGTACATTGTATTATTAATAATATCATTGAAACAGTTCCTGTATTCAAACTAAAGATACTTTGTTGAGCTTTGAACTCAGATTCTAATAGACCGCGACATTAAGTTCACTTGTGGTTGCAATCTTTCAGTGGGTTTAACGCACTTTGTCAACGATATTTTAGTTACAAGTAGTAATATATGCGGCGGCTGGTTCACCTAATCATTAATTCTGGCTGTAATTCTTACCAGTACTAACTTACCCTTCCTGGACTGTATTCTAACCAGTACTAACTTACCCTTCCTGGACTGTATTCTAACCAGTACTAACTTACCCTTCCTGGACTGTATTCTAACCAGTACTAACTTACCCTTCCTGGACTGTATTCTAACCAGTACTAACTTACCCTTCCTGGACTGTATTCTAACCAGTACTAACTTACCCTTCCTGGACTGTATTCTAACCAGTACTAACTTACCCTTCCTGGACTGTATTCTAACCAGTACTAACTTACCCTTCCTGGACTGTATTCTAACCAGTACTAACTTACCCTTCCTGGACTGTATTCTAACCAGTACTAACTTACCCTTCCTGGACTGTATTCTAACCAGTACTAACTTACCCTTCCTGGACTGTATTCTAACCAGTACTAACTTACCCTTCCTGGACTGTATTCTAACCAGTACTAACTTACCCTTCCTGGACTGTATTCTAACCAGTACTAACTTACCATTCCACAAGGAGTCAACAACTTCTTAACACATAGAGTAACATTGAAAGAATTGTCAAATTTTCATAGAAGGGTATGACAAGTCGCGACCGGGATTCGCACCCGGATCGTCTTGTTACAAATCTGGCGCAATAACCACTAGATCACGGCCGCGGCTCAAGACCACTTATGGGACAGACAGGGTTTAATTTTGAGGTTATCTCATTGTTTCTTTGAAATGACAACTACTAATTAAAACAATCTTAAATTAACGGAACTACGTGTACTTTGTATATATACAACTGATTGTACAGATACAAAGGTTATGTTTATTGCAGTTTTTAAGCGCAGTCCAAAACAAGGTTCCCCAACATTGGATAAAATAAGATTTGCTACAAGTTTATCTTGCAGTGTACCAGCAAATACGGCGGTAAATTCAATACCTAATTTAAGACGACAACACCTAATAAAATAAGTACAAAAGCCGGCAACGCTACAGGACTGTGTATTATACTATACCGGAAGAAAACAATGTCACGTGTAAGCGCACCGACACATACAGCAAGAACCTTTTAAATTTCTGCGAATTTTAAATTAACTACTTATACGACAGCTCAGTTCAACTCTTTAAGATCCCTTCTGTAGCAAGGTGGTTCTATTTAATACAAAACGGGTGGTCTTTGACTACTACTATTCCTAAGAAATACCAGTAAGCAACTATAGCGTATCCAATCTTAGCATTCCATTCATACCCTTGATACTATTAGTTACACGTACGGCTTCTTACTGACCATATACGGTGCGATAAAGGGCCAGTATGAGTCCAGTATTTATTTACGGACCCCGGAACACGCCGTATCGGATCAGTAAGAAGCTGTGTAAATAATTTGTCTTACCAAGTACCATTACACTCATACATCGACTGGCCAAACTTTTATGTCTTTTTTTATAATGTCTATTTGGAAATTATTATTACTGACTGGGTATGAATTGCTACTGACCTAAAACGGGAAAATATTAGTTTAGCACGTGACCCGGCTCAACCAATCAACAGCAAGTATTCTGTACGAAGTAAGATAAATAGTAGTATCAGTTGGTAGAACACACCGGGGTAAATTGGGAGAAGGTCCGCGGATTCTGGATCTATGTAAGCCTTAATAATATGCTTCTCTGCGGCAGTCTGACACACTGTAGAGGAATAATTCATTGCTCATATGTGACCATAGATTACGGCATAGGTCATCAATCCGTCGTACATGACAGAAATACATTTTACAAATAAATACATAAAAACTCAATACAAAGGGAATTTAAAAAAAAAAATGGTGTTTCGCGTTTTATGCCTGTTTTCCACATTACTTCCATATTCTTCAGACCTTACGCCGTCCCGGATTACCCAGCTTGTGGAGTTCTTTGCGTAGATGATGACCAACAGCTAACTTTCCTATATGACACGGGTATAACAGATGATGACCTACAGCTAACTTTCCTATATGACACGGGTATAACAGATGATGACCTACAGCTAACTTTCCTATATGACACGGGTATAACACTTTCTAAAGAAAAATACGCCTTGCCCTAAATTCAAGCCCATTACCCAGGGAATCTTAGTCCCACGAATGCGATGGGCTACAGACAGCAACCACTTATGTATATATATAGTCCACAATATAAAGAAAAAAACAACTTTTTGTTTTACACTCACTACATGTAGCTCTATTTGTCCCATACAAGAGTTGTAAAGGTCAAAACATTGTCTACGGATTGTTGCAATAGTTTACGGATACTCCCAAACATGCCTTGTTTTAAGGCAACGGAAGTACGAGGTTGACTGGTTAAAAATGTTCATATAAATACACTGGCTCCCGCATCGGTCTGTAGAGAATACTACAGAACCGGGAGCCACCATATCAATGGGCATTAACGGTTGACATTTTCAAAATCTGACATATGCCAAGGACTTATAACTATATATACATAAGTCCTTGTATGTGTGAAGTATATAGTAGAACGTAAAATTGTATTTCAATAAACTAGTAAATTCCACAAAAATAGACTAATTCATGTATTTACACAACGTATATCAATATTTATTCATAATACATATTGGTAAAAGTGTTGTTTTCTCACAAAAGTGATTTTTATGTTACAATTCTTCCGATATAAGAAGAATATGATGGAGAAAATATTTTCTCACTATCTATTCAACTTCACCATTTTTCTAGACTTCTAAACCCCCAAATTAATTCGCAAATGTCCTCCGTTGATATGTTTAAAAGTCCGCCATTATCGCGGTTCCCGGTAAAGTAGCATTCTATAGGACGATGCGGGAACCAGTGTACTAATAAGAAAATTAAAAGTTAAAGGCGGCTACGATACCTTGTAGTCGTAGGCGGCTTGCGATACCTTGTAGTTATATATATGGAGACCGGTATAGATCGATAAGAACAAACGAACTCAGACGAAATCAGACGCATATGTGAAGGACCGGTTACATAGGAGGTCTCTTGTGGCAGCCTTATGCGCGATTATAATTCAGTAAGTATGAACAATAGTGACTGATGATCGATTATGAAGAAAAGTAAACAAATACCATTTCTAAACAACAGTAAATAATGATCAGTTCTAAAATTCAATTTTCAGTGCATCATGGGGCATAACTCAGATATGCCTGGACCGATTGGCCTGGTTATCTAACTGGACCGAAAGCTCATGGCCATAAACATTTCCATCAAGTTTTGTGATGATCCGAATAAAACTGTGTAAATTAGAGAGCGTACACTGTTGTGGAGCCCCCCCCCCCCCCCCCCCCGACACGGGTGTTCCCATAATATGACACGTTTTTCAAACGGACGTATAAAAATTACCTGTACTTACCAACAGTGAACAATGATCGGATTTTAAAAAAAAGTGAATAATGACCAGGTCTAAGCAACAATTTTCGAACCTTTCGTGGAATAGAAGTAGCAAAAATCCACTTTCGTCATATTTGGCGCTCTAACACAACCATCACCATGACAGTGATCACCAACAAGGAAAGAAAGAAAGGTAAAAGGGGAACACGATTAGATGTGTTTTTAAAACCAACACAGTGTCCCCTCAGGGTGACCTTTGACCTACTGACCTGAAAATGCGCAGGGCCTGTAGAGGTGGACATGAGGAACCAACATATGAAGTTTGTAGGTGGAAGTGTTTTGATTTTGTTGGCAAAACAAACTGACAGACAGGCCAAAAACAATATGTCCCTGATCTATCGATACGGGTTGATAAAAGTAATCGTTCATCCACGGTTACCCCGTGGATAGTTTTATATATTTCTCTTTACAGGACATCCTGACGGTTGTGCAATCGGAAGCCCCAACTGGATAATATGCCAATAATTAACCTAACGGCATGCAACTATATTACCTTAGGTCATAAAGTATCATCAGCAACTTTAATGATAGGCAGTTTTTATTTTTTCTATTTTTCACGCAGGAGATAAATGGGTGAAAATTTCCATCAAGCCTCCTGCGCGATAATAAAAAGCCTCACTGCAGTTTACATTTATTTCATTTACCGTAATTATACGCTGAAAAGGTATCCTTAAATGGATATCAATTGAGCCTGAGCGTTCAAATAACAATCGTGGCGTTAACCGGAGATATAAACACTACAATTATACCCGTATTTTGCCATTTTTCGACCCACGATACTTCCTATAATTTTCGTTTAGATTTATTTTCAATTTAACCGGTAGATACAAAAATAAGAATTACACGAAAACGCATTTAAACTGTAATTAGTATATTGATCTGACGAGAGTATGAAAGCAGACGATGTTGGCCTTTGAAAACTTAACTCCGTTTATCACGGTTGCGATATTTACGCTTCATTTGAAAGGCCGTGTATCATTAAAATGCTTACGAATTATTTGAATTCATGTAATATCCGTACATAGGGGGTATTCTAAAGAGCTACAATGTGCAATGGAGTGTTTCAAAAATGCATCCAATTCCTTGCGTTATTGACTAACTCATCGTAACGTAGATAGAAAGATTATTCCAGAAAAAGGCAAAACTGGCGTACGTTCTACATAAGGTATCATTTAGATGTATATACATATACATGACCAATAGCGTAATAATATAGAGCAAGTAACACATTAAATTATACTTTTGGAGAGAGCATTATATGTGTACAACATAGCATTCGTTAAAATGTATATACACTGTAAATTGTATTATATTTTACAAACAGTCATTGCAATAAATTTGCCATAAGAATGTAAATGTTATATTTTTTATACTATAAATACTCAACATAACGTGTTCCCCTATCTTACAAGATAATGTTTGTTTATTTAAAAACTTTTAAAATGCAAACTGGTAGAAGTTCATTTATATAATATAATATTTCCGGATTTTAAAAGATCAATAAATTTAACCATACTTAGATTATGTACCTTAAGATTGAAGCACATTCTTGTTCGGTTTGAATTCTTGCCGTCTATCATTTTGTCATGCAGGATTTGCCTACTTGAAAGAAATCTATTAATATCTTTTAAGGTATTTGGATCTAAAATCCCAAAATAACTTTCTCAAAATGGGCCAGACAGATTCTGGAAATGTTTGTAAGTTTTATATGTTTCCATGATAGAAAATAATCTACTATGGAATTTTGTCAAGAACGATGACAATTCTTTGAATTATTGTCCTTTTAAATTTGAACCAAAGTCTATGGGTGTAGCCAAAATTTTCAAAGTTGAAGAAAGAGGTAGAATGATTTCAATGAAAACTCATGATAAAAAGATGCAAAAACACAATATCAAAAAAATTTAGGTCACTGTGTAATATCTTCAGAAACTATATTTTTTATATCTTTCAACAAGGGCAACAACTCTATCAAAAGTTAAAAAGTGTGTCGTAAAGACTTATGTATCTGAGGTAACTATCAAAGAAATGATAATATTTGGGTAGTTCTTTTGGACTAGTATTTGTGTGTAGCATTGAGCAGATGTGTCTGACAGTACAGGATTAGGATCCGAAATCATAAAGTGACAACTTGTTTTTATTTGTAATCGACACAGTTTAAGTAACAGACAAATCTGATAATCTATTTCGATCTTCTAGGAATAGCTTATAGGTTTGTAAATATGACAGCTCGCGGCCATTTCCTCTGTGCGTTAAGTCGGTGAAGCGCGAGGCAAATGTTAAGAAGTCGCAGATTTCAGAGTAACATATGTTATGTCTACCTCACAGACTCTTTAGACTAATCTAGCTTCTACTTCACCCTAGCACTAGAATTCCAAGGCTAGTCACACAGTCACGGCACCAAATGTAATAGGAGGAGATGAAAGCAAAATAACCGACGCGGGGATAAAAGTAAGATGCTCGGCTAACTGTGCTAATCGGACTGGTTAATATCACAAACAATTTATTTACAAAAGAACTAAATTGTAATATACAACACGGTTGTATTGAAGTCAAGTAAGTCAAGTCAAACTATTTTATTGTCATAAACATAAAACGTGTTTGTCGACCCTGAATTAGATAATCACATTAAGTAAATTGGTGGTGACAATTATTATATATATATATATAAATTTCAACTGGAAAGCATGTACTTAAATAATATAAACACAAATAAACTAATATGGTAACATATATTTAAACGTTTGCTAGTATGTATTTGGAATACATATAAACACGTTTAAAATATGATTACATACGTAAAATTCAAATAATTGTAAGACATAAAAACATGATTTATAAATTTGCTCTGATTCTCTCATTGCTATATGTAGAATGTTGCCAAATGTTTAATAAAATGAGTAATGTTTTTGTTCATAGTGTTTTTGAATTTTTTCAAGGTAAGCCAAATATAATAATATGTAGGTATATATTTTGTTCATACTTTATAATAATACAGAGAAAATGGTGTTCTGATTCTACTTGTTTCAAATTACACATTCTACATACATGTGTATATAGTGTTAGAGATTGATCTACATTTCTGCATCTACCCTCTTCGATAGCCAATTTATATTGCAGTAATATCAAGTGTATAACTAAAACCGATTATAAATGTATGATATATTTATGTGATCTTGCTAAATGTGTCAATTCAATTATTGGTATGTCTCTTTTGTGCATCATAAAAAAACTTGTAAACTGTAAGCTTTCCGGGGAAATGCTGAATCTGACCACTTCAACATAAAATGATACTGCACGGTTTTCAACACTAGATCTTGTCCTCTTTAATCTTTATGTGTCCATTTTTTCAACAGAGACAGGGTGTAACTTAAAACATCTTTTTAGACAATGTTTTGAATACAGAGAAGAGTGGAATCCTTAAATAAATTGTTGTTCAAAATGAGAAATAAAAGGAGAGTCTATCATAATGCTTAAACATACTACTGCTATTGACAACAATAGTAATACTAAAAAATAAATTACTTTTTTGATATAAAACAATAAAAATGTAACATAAGCTTAAAGTAGATATAGGACGTAAAAGATGTCACGCGTGAAATAATTAAATGTCACGCTCACATAGTGAAAATAATCCATATTTATTAGTAACATACTCTTATTCTGAATAAATCTTATATCACAAAATATGTACAAATATACGATTGATTATATTCGTAAACATTTGAAATTCTTCTTTTTTGTTTTGGAGCGAATATGCATTATTTGTTATGAAACTATACTTTTCTACGCATGAATTAATCAGTAAAGTGCACACAATATCTATATGAACGTAAAAAAAACAATTTTGAAATACATACAAATCACGATCCATTTACTTTGTGTACACTGCAGTAAAATGAGCATCATTAGGATCAGATATTAAAACATTTCTGTTTTTGGTTGGACAAAAAAAGAAACCAGTTTACCTATTGCTTCGCACAGATATGTGCTAGTTTGGTTTAGAACAAAATAATTATTTTTAGATTATTAAAGGGAAACAACTACTGCTGATCAGTACCTAAATTTATGCAAGAGTTTTCTTCCCTAATCAGACCGTATTTCGCCTATTCGTTGAGTTCCAAGAAAAGTAGGGGTCTGTCGCACGCGACTGTTCAATATATCATCCGCTTATGTTTTTACTTTTTTTCAATTATATTACGGAAAAGACCGACTGACTCATTTTGATTATAAAATTAAGCGTTGATTGATTGATACTTAATGTTTGCGCTCGTCGTCAGTAACTATGTTCGTTGAAAACATTTGCAACAAATTAGTAGACACTATTATTGTACATTTTTGAAATAGGCTATCTATAATTCATAATATAAACACGAGCTAGCTCTATCAGCATGGTACAAAATCAAATAGCAGCGTGTAGAGCCTGTGCAAATGTAGTATCTTTAAAACGGTCAGATTAATATAAATATTGAAATCTATAACATGTGCACCACCATTTATAAAGGCGCCGAATCAAGCGTAGATGAACGTTTGAAGTTTTTTAAAACGTTCTTTTTTCCACTCTTCGATCAGACGATTTTAATGATGAAACAGACACTAAATGTACTTGATTTGGATCTAAATGGAAGTTATCATTTTATTTCCAATTTCATTTTTTTTGTCTTGTGTTAAAGACAGAAACATCTTAATTAAACTATTTCATAGTCAGGGGGTAGAATATAGAAAGAAAAAAATATTTACAGTATAAATACGGATTCCTGTTCCAGGCATTACGTCTTTTGCATTGTCGTATTTTATTACCAAAGAAAAGTCGAAACTGCCAAGTTTAAACAAGATGGGTGAAATGGAACATTGGACGTAATATGCGATTCATCAGGTTTTATAATGTAATTTGTTGTTCAAATAGATAAAACAAAGATCTGGTTAAAATATTCGTGTTCTGCTTTTTTTTACACAAATATGGACTTTTCATTCGCACAATATTATGTTATATGGAATAATAAGCAACCATGTCGATATATTGTTTTGTTATATCAGCCAGTAAAATTTAAGGCAAACTTTTTGATTGCTTATAATTATACTTAAAATAATAATTAAAGAAATGGTCGACTCCCGTTAACATCCGTGCCTCTCTCGATGATAATTTTTGCAAACTATTATCTGATAATCCGAAGTAGGTATTTTTAATAAATGCGCATTTTTGTGATGTTCGAACCTCTATTCTACAGAATAGGTTGCTAAGCGTAAATGTGTTTGTTTGGGTTTTACGCCCTTTTTCAATAGTCAGAGTCATATGAGGCAGACAGTTCACCTAACCATCGTTTCAGGGAAAAAACAGTACTACACTCCCATCTTCCGTAAGCAACTGCCTACTTTCTCACATAAAGAGACATGGTCGGTATCTGGGCTCGAACCCACAAACTCTATCAGTGAGAGGTTACAGTGAATTGAAGTCAGCGTCGACCACGGAGGCGTAAATATATAAAAGTTTGTCTTATTTCATGAAATGTGATGGAACTGACCGGCTTCCGTACGTTGGAACTGGATGCTTTGCCAACACAATGCAACTACAATGGACATCTGTTTCTAATCTGAGTATCGTTAAATTGTTATGTAATTCATGTACAAAGCGCTGTAATTTAATTGAATATATTTATCTATTCAAGTCTGAATGTGCCAGGTTGTTGCGGTCATAAGTCAAACACTTCAAGAGCAAACCGGAATGGCAGTTTATATACGAGGGTCGATCAGAAAGTTCTGTCCAGAATATCACAGCCTGAAAAGGGAGATCATTGGGCCAACAAAAACCGAAACTGTCCAGGAACATTTTTCCGTTTGCCCGAACTTTCAGTAATCGACATATTAATGTTAGTCCGCATGCACGCACACTTTAAATCGATGATTAAAATGTATATTTTAACAAATTCGTATTCTGTGACGATTATTAAATTCAGTCATCGATTTTCCATTCAATCAGTCGTTTACAGTCCTGCATCTGATACTTACAGATCAATGAAAAGCAAGTTTAGAAATACCATATGCCGCATCATCTGATTTTAGTTAGTTATAAGAAGGTTTTGATGAACCCAACTTTGCATAAAAAAGATGTTTCAAGCATTGAGTACCAGTTTGTTTAAAAGATTATTTGACACTGTTGCAAGGCTTGACACCATATTAATTATATATGACATACTATCGAAACTCTTATAGAATTTAGAAATCATATATCTATACTAACAAATGTGCATATCGACTATAAACAAGTTAAATATCTGTAAGTAATTATTTTGGCTTTCAAATGCATTGTTTGATATCAAAACACCTCAGTTGAAAATACTTACCTTAAATCGTAAGAATATTTAATTACAACGTAACCTCTTTATACTTGCCTTGGTCAGATAAACCCAAATACTGATTTGAATGAAGCTGTAACTTGGTCTATATTCGAACGTTGTAGTTATAGATAATTGATACACATTTAAACCAGTATGAATTCATACAAAATGTTTTCTGAACGTCCCTTTTGTATCGTGTATAAATGGTTTCCTTTAAAAAGATTCGGAATATTAAGATTTCCTCACAAACTTTGAGATTCCGTGGATATTTTTTCTGCAAAGTGATGAATTCAAAACAGAAAATGTTTGTGTTCGCAATTATTTTCATGCTTGTGATATGCTCGAATGTGGCTTTCAAGTTGGAACATTCTTGCTCCAAATTTCATTATGAAGAACAAACTTTGGAGAAATTAATCCGACTTCAAATATTTGTTGAGAATATAAAGAATGAAGTAGATACAACCCAAAGTAATGTCGTGGAAGAACTAAAAGTTCTAACAAGTGAACGTGAGCAACTTCAGACGGAAATACAAAATATGAAAGATGACATGGAACGCACCAAAACAGCAATGGAAGCTGATTGGTCGACCACCAAGATGCAGTATTTAGATGGGATTAAAAAATACCAAGAAGGTATTACAGAAACCAAAGGTACGTGTTTATTTTTATGAACGATTTATGTGTGTAAGTAAGAATGATACATACATATATACTTCTTCTTGTTTTCTATTTATCAAATCATTCTTGATAAAAATCCTCGTTAACACAATAGTACTCGGAAAATATTTCTCAAATAAATATATATTTTCTGTCTATATATTACAGTCAAACCTGTGTTAGTGACCACCTCCCGATACAGTCCATCCTGTGAATAAAGGCCGCAATTTATTATCTATAACAAAATTGCCACCGAATACAGATCACCTGTCGATTAAGGCCACATTACGTCTTTTTTAAGGGAGACCTTTGTTCACAGATTTGAATGTATATAATGATGCCTTTACTGTTATATTTTATATTGTTTATAGTTTCAGGACCTGTGATGGTACCACCCGTGGCTTTCAAAAGTTATATTGTGACAAACAAAGCCATGGCAGACAACAAAGTGATTGTTTTCAGTACCGACCTTCACAATTACAATAATTCCTACAACAACAAGACTGGTGTCTTCACTGTACCTCTTAGTGGTATCTACATATTTTTTACACAGCTAAGTATGCCAAATCAGAGGTCATATTATGGGATTTTTGTTAACGGAGAGTCAGTTCATCACGGTTGGTTTGGAGACGAAAAATATTATAGAAGTTACACTCTGGCGACTGTAGCAGATGTTGTGAAGGGAGATCTTGTAACTATAAGATGCAAGGCTTACTGTACCGGAGACAGTCTGTATGAAGCAAGTTCCGTGTCTAATTACTTTTCCGGCGTTCTCATTCAAAGAAAATAAGTCATACATTTCTTGTTTCGGTGTTCATTTCGAGAATTAACTTTCGCACTCGGAAAGCAAGACATAAGCAACATATATGCTGCTCGTCACAATTGACAGAAACGTACAGTACGTATGTTCTATTTAAATGATATTACAAAGTGGACCTTTGACTTATTGTTTTAAGTTTATTGTTGTCTACGTATTATTTTGAAAATTTCTATATTTTTTTGTTGGGCTTTCTTAAATTGTAAATATTGAAAATATACGGCAATAATGTATGCGTGATTGTTTAGTTATTTTTTATCCGCTTTAAAGTACTATATACAATCATGCTAACTCACAGATGGTACTTCAGGTAAAACATTCAAAGAAAATATACTTTTTATTGTACAACTATGCGCCTATTCAATACATGCGTGCTAAGATATATTAATTTATCTATCTATTAAAGTATTTATACATGTACACGAATGCGATAATTAAAGACGTTATGTTGTTTTGGATTACGCCGGTTTTCAATTTCAGTAACAAAACGGCTAATAGTCAACCTAATTTGTGTTTCTGAATTCTATATCAGGAAAACCCTTGTACTTTGCAAGTAATTGTTTACTTCTTTACTCAAATCACTTGAAGATATACAACGTAATGTCTTCAACCAAATCATCAAAAAGAACACATGCCACACCCAGGGGTGGAATTTACTTAGACCTATCTCTCTAGTGGTGCATTGCGTGTGTCAATACTTTAATAAACGTCATGATTTTATTACATAAACTTTTACAAATGAATCAATCATAAATTCAATGTGTACTGATGAAATATACAGTCTTCGCTTTATATAGTCGGTTAATTTGGTCTATGGAAGAGGTAGATTTATTTATCTGACATGATATGTATGACAGCACTCATAATGTTATGAGTCCATGTGTGGATCGAGACTACACATGTACGTCAACAATGTTTACTAAATAGCAGTTATTACTAGACACAATCCCTTTAAAAAGTCACGCAAATAACTATTATTACCCGTATTTCAATACATTCTCTCCAATGACAAATGTATGACATTACTGATTAAAATTTTGCTGTAAATGGGCCTGTTACACTGACATATCTAAGCCGAGATACTATCATATCGTATGTTACGATAGCCTTGCTGAAAGAATGTTCTCTCTGTGATAAATGGGGGGGGGGGATCATACACAACGAATATTTACATGGGTATATTCATTTACGGGGAAAACACTGTAGCTGACTAAACACCGAACCTCACCCCGAGACAACATTCCCAAGTTGTTTTCATCTGTAGATAATTTTCATTAATATTCAAATATGTATGGCGAAAGATATCCTATCTGTTCTCGTTTGTCTCGTGACAAAAACGTTACCTCCATCCAGTCAGAATAAGAGGGATTCATAAAGTGCATGACAGAAAAGCAATGAGATTATGCAAATGTGAATTTAATAACAACAGCAGTACCAGCCATCCTAACAACCACCCCTAGCACAACAACAAAAACTACAATGGCGTTTATTTACTTCATATTGAAATCATTGTAATTCATAATCTGGCTAATAAAATTTCTACGAGCCTTCTTACCTGATGACGTTTTATTTCTTAGATGCAGAAACAAACAGGCACTAAGTGATTTCCCACGCTGATAACAGAATTTTCGACAGTGGCTACGAAAACACATGTTTTTATTTATGTCATTTAAATCATATCCCCATCGTTTCGCACAATATTTCGCATGTTTTTTTCTCACATTTTAGATAAATAATGTCAAGTTTTCTCAAGCTGAGAAGTAAATAAATCCCATCCGTATCTCTAGACATCTGCTTCTCTAACTCGAAATATTTGTGCGAGGGATGGTCAAAAAGTTCAGAAACAAATTACTGGAACCAGCAATGGCAAAAGAAATACCTTAGTAGGAATGACATCGACTTTATTGCAGTACATAAAACATTATGTACAGCGAGCATATGATTTAAACATACAATGAGCTAACTCTCTTTCTCTCTCTCGCTGTTGACCTAAACATGCTTGCAGACATTTCATAGAGGGTCAGTACAGCTAAGATTAAATACTGTATTAATTTGTTTGATTGAATAATCACTAATGAAATATTTGTTTGCATTATTACAGGTATGTATGTACAGGTCCTTAGAATAATATAATGGCTTCTTTAAAATACATTATGGTCAGGAAAATATCAGCGCCATCTGTCACTTTCGGAATTACTAAGTAGTTTTTGAAGAATTTTGAATTGATAATCGCATCTTATAGATTTGTAGGACTGTCATATAATTTAAAACCCGGATATGTATATATATTTTGTGCGTATGTATGACAAGTGAACAACATTGCTTTATCAGCATGGATTGTTTTAGTATGTATACCACGTGATGGTGTTGTTGTTACAGTTATACAGTAGTTGTTTGGGCTTTTTGACATCGATTGCTGGATATATCTTATGATAAATTATTGTTTATATTTTTAAATCGATATGATTGATTGTCATCTCCTTCATCAAACATGATTAAAATTATTTTCAGCACATTCACGTATTATAAATTGTTATTGATTGATTTTCTGTGTGAGCGTTATTACATTAATGGCTTGATTCTTTAAGTATAATGAATACGAGACAGACAGACAGGATTATTATACGATTAATATACGCATGAACAACTTGATCGAAATTCTTACTGCTAACTTGCTGACCAACCCCTGTATTTTGTAAAATTATTTATAACGTAGGATTCAAATTATGAAAGTCATTTACCAGCCGTATTTCTGGATAGAATATTTCATTTACTGTCGAATTTAAAGTACAAAATGTTTGTATCTACGTTCATTTTCATGCTTGTGATATGCTCGAATGTCGCTTTTAAGTTAGAACAATCTTGCTCGAAATTTCATTATGAAGAACAAACTTTGGAGAAGTTAATCCGACTTCAAATATTTGTTGAGAATATAAAGAATGAAGTAGATGCAACTCAAAGTAAGGTCGTGGAAGATTTAAAAGCACTTACAAGTGAACGTGAACAACTTCAGACGGAAATACAAAATATGAAAGACGACATGGAACGCACTAAAACAGTTATGGAAGCTGATTGGTCGAAAACTAAGATGCAATATTTAGATGAGATTAAAAAATACCAAGAAGGTATAACAGAAACTAAAGGTACCTGTTTTCGTTCATTAATTAACGATTTCATGTGTGGAACTAAAATAATATTCTAGTCTTTGCATCGTGTATTTCTGTTATATATAATTCTTCTTGACTGTGTTCTATTTATCAAATCATTCTTCGTAAAAATCATTGTAAACACAATAATTGTAAACACAATATTTCTCAAATAAATATTTATTTTCTATCTATTTATTTCAGTCAAGGCGTTAGTGACCACATCCGAATAAAGGCCACCTCTGAATAAAGGCCATACTGTGAATAAAGGCCATTATTTTCAAAGCCGACATTCATTATCTATAACAAAATGACAACCGAATAAAGATCACATGTCCCGCCGATAAAGGCCACATTATGTCTTTCTTAAGGGTGACCTTTGTTCACAGATTTGAATGTATATAATGATGGCTTTACTGTTATATTTTATATTGTTTATGATTTCAGGACCTGTGATGGTACCACCCGTGGCTTTCAAAAGTCATTTTGTGACAGACAAAGTCTTAACAGACAAGAAAGTGATTGTTTTCATCACCAACCTTCATAATTACAATGATTCCTGCAACAACAAGACTGGTGTCTTCACTGTACCTCTAGATGGTATCTACATATTTATCACACAGCTAAGTATGCCAAATAGGAGTTCATATTATGGGATATTTGTAAATGAAGAATCCATTAATCATGGTTTATATGGAGACAACTCTAACTACCATAGTTACACACTGGCGACTGTGGCGGATGTTGTGAAGGGAGATCGTGTGACTATCAGATGCAGGTCCGGCTGTACCGGAGACAGACTGCATGAAAATGGTTTAATGTCTAATTTCTTTTCCGGCGTTCTCATTCATAGAAAATAAGTCACATATTTCTTATTTCGGTGTTCATCTCCAAAGTGTTGACCGGGAATTAACTGTCGCACTCGGAAAGTAAGACATAAGAAACATATATGCTGCTCGTCAGGAACGTACAGTACGTATGTTCTATTTAAATGATATTACAAAGTAAACCTTTGACTTGCTGTTTTGAGTTCAAGGTTGTCTACTTATTTTTTTGAAAATTGCTTTATTTTTTTTTTCATTCTTAAATTGTAAATATTGAAAATATACGACAATAATGTATGCGTGATTGTTTAGTTATTTTTTATCCGCTTTAAAGTACTATATACAATTATGCTAACTCACAGATGGTACTTCAAGTAAAAAATTCAAAGACAATAGACTTTTTATGGTACAACTATACGCCTATTTAATACATGTGTGCTAAGATATATTAATTTATCTATCTATTAAAGTATTGATACATGTACACGAATGCGATAATTAAAGACGTTATGTTGTTTTGGATTACGCCGGTTTTCAATTTCAGTAACAAAACGGCTAACAGTCTTTCTGAATTATTTATCAGGAAAACTCTTGTACTCCGTACGAAGCATAAATACGCCACCACATAACGATAAATTTTCACGAAAACTTTCGTGAAAATAATGGCGTTTTTCGTGTAAATAATAAAGGATTTCACGTTAATTTACGAGGAAGCAAGACAAATAAGAAATATCATGAAAGCTAGTTAATCAGTATCGTAACGCGACAAAATGCTAGTTAGTGCTTTGAATTGCCACCACATACCATCAGTTTTCATGAAATATATCGCGAAAATTATAGTTTTTAATGAAAATAAATTCATGAAACAAAACAAGGACATCCAGGTCAAATTCGACCCTGTCCAAGGGGCCACTTAATTCAACATAGATTTCTAAAGAAAGTCTAAAGAAAATCTGGAGTCACTTGATCTTCAAAAATATCCTTAAAATAAACCAGAAAGCATAACGCTTGTGTGTTTCAAATCATGACACCTAGATTAAATTGACCTTGCCCCGGTTGTAACTTGATTGTACATTGATTTTTTTTTAAATCTTAAAATAAACCAAATGGCATAAAGCATACATGTATATATTTGACTTGTAGCATTGCCTAGTGCATCTCTTCCAATTGTGTTCAAATTATGACTTCTGGGTCAAAATTGACCCATCTCAGTGGTCATTTGATTGTACTCTTGAGAACACATTTTTATTAAAGAAAATCAGAAGGCATAGTACATGTTACTCTCGTTCACTAGAAAATATATAGCGACAATGAGACACACCCAGTCAGTGAGGACAAATCATTTGTTAGTGAATGAATTTTACTCATGTTTGTATAAAATCAAATAAAAGGGTAGATGTAGTAAAATAAGATATCTTCATTTTCTTTCGTTCACGTTTTTACTTAAACTTCTGAACTTACTACATTATTTTTTGCACGTAGAACACTTAACATAGAATTTTGACCTCAGATGTATTTTGCCTCAAAAACTCCTTCCCACATAAAAACATCTTATAAGAATGATATATCAGTCTAAACAGTCTGTATTAATGAGAGCATGAAACGCCTATTGGTACAATATATGAGTCCAGTTTCGGACCAGTACCAGTTTCTCACCAGTCTTCAAACAAACTGTAGTATTTTTCAGCCTTGTGTAAAGTATGATTAAGTTTCGTTTGTTCTTTGCCAATAATTAATATTAAACTAAAATGGCCTCAGTAGGCTTCCATAGAAAACATACTCAAGGCATAAGAAGTTCAGAAGCGTGCCGACTGTTGTTTCACGAAACGGTAAAATAATTCACGAAAAGCGAAAACTTCGCGAAAACTTCGCGAAAACGTTTGGCCTTGCAAAAATAATGTGGCAGTTTGAAGCACTAACCTACGGAAGCATAAATACGCCACCACATAACGATAAATCCTCTGGTGAAAAAAATGGAGGATTTCGTGTAAACAGAAAAACAATCATGAATCCAGATAACATTTACATGAAAGCAAAACAACTATGTTAACACAAAAAGTTGCGTATTAGTGCTTCAAACTGCTACATCATTTTTGCGAAAAGTTAATATCTGTTTTCATGAATTATTTTACCATTTCGTGAAACAACAGTCGGCACGCTTCTGAACTACGGAAGCCTACTGGGGCCATTTTAAGTTAGATACTAGTATTAGTACTTAGATCTTATATGTTAAAACTGAGAAGTTAGAACTTATATATAAGAAGTATAGATATAATCAATGAACAATAATAAAGTTATAGATAAAGTTGTTCAAATAAATCCATTCTAAAGAGAACTCTGGTTGCCATAGCAGCCGAAAGAAAAGAACTTCTTAAAATAAATCAGAAGGCCCGAAGCTTAGTATGTTACTTCCAATAGTGCAGGGCTTCATAAATGTCAGAAACCATAACAAACATAATATTAATTCTAGGCAAAGAACAAACGAAACTTCATCATACTTTACACAAAGCTGAAAAATAATGCAGTTTGTTTTGAAGACTAGTAAAATAGAAATTATTAGAAGTTGTGAGAAACGGATACTGGTCCGAAACTGGACTCATACATTGTACCAGTAGGCATTTCATGTTCTCATCAATACAGAGTGTTTAAACGAAATATCATTCTTATAAGATTTTTTTTGTGGGAAGGAGTTGTTGAGGCGAAATACGTCTTTAAGATATTTAAAAGATCAGAGGTCAAAATTCTATGTTAAGTGTTCTATATACAAAATTTATAATATATTAAGTTCAGAAGTCAATTTGAAAGTTCCAAGTTAAAATGTCTAAGTTTCAATAGAAACGTGACCAAAAAAGAAAGTGCAGATTTCTAAGTTTACTACGATAACCCTTTTATTTGTTTTTATACAAAATGAGTAAAATTAATTTCCTTACAGATGGTTTGTCCCCACTGACTGGGATTGTCCCATTGTCGCTATATATTTTCTAGTGAACGAGAGTAACATACTAAGCTATATGCCTTCTGGATTTCTATAATAAAAATGTGTTCTCAAGTGTACAATCAAATGACCACTGAGGTGGTCAGTTTTGACCCAGAAGTCATGATTTGAACAAAATTGGTAGAGATCTCTAGGCAATGCTGCAATTCATATATATATATGCGTTATGCCATTTGGTTTGTTTGAAAATTTATTTGAAAATTTCCATTGTACAATCAAGTAACCACCGGGGCAAGGTCAATTTGATCCAGGCGGTCATGATTTGAAACACCTAAGCTTTATGCTTTCTGGTTTATTTTAAGGCCGAATGTTTTGAAGATGAAGTGACCCCTGAGGCGAGGTCAATTTTACCCAGAGGACCATGTGATTTGAACACACTTGATAGAGCTCCACTAGGCAATACTTCATGTCAAATTTCTTAGCTCTGTGTCATTTTTTAAAGACTTTCCTATAGAAATCTATGTTAAATTAAGTGACTACCAAGTTAAATTAGGCTACCATTGTTTTCCGATATCTATTTTTAGATAACCGGTTTCATGAAAAGATTTATCTTGTTTCATGAATTTATTCTCATGAAAAACTATAATTTTCGCGAAACTTTTTATGAAAACTGATGGTATGTGGTGGCAATGCAAAGCACTAACTAGCAATTTTTCGCGTTACGATAATTAACTAGCTTTCATGATATTTCTCATTGTTCTTGTTTCCTCTTAAATTAACGCGAAATCCTCCATTATTTACACGAAAAACGCCATTATTTTCACGAACGTTTTCATGAAAATTTATCGTTATGTGGTGGCGTGTATATGTGCTTCCGTACTAACCCACAACTTTTTGTGTTATCATAATTGTTTTGCTTTCATGAAAATGTTATCTAGTTTCATGACATTTTTTCTGTTTTCACGAAATCCTCCATTATTTTCACGAAAGGATTTATCGTTATGTGGTGGCGTATTTATGCTTCCGTAACTCCGTAAGTAATTGTTTACTTCTTTTCTCAAAGCACTTGAAGATAAACAGCATAATATCTTCAACCAAGTCATCACATGAACACATGCCATACCCAGGGGTGAAATTCACTAACTCGATATTCGTAGACCTATCTCTCTAGAGGTACATTGCGTGTGTCAACACTTTTATAAACTTCATGATTTTGTAACATAAATATTTACAAAGGAATCAATCTATAAATCTATCTACGTATATTGTTGCAAATACAAAATCATTTTCAAAGACAAACATTATTTTGTAATGCGCACATTTTCATTGTTTATAGAGTAGTTTATATGATTATACATATTAGGGGCACATCATTTACAACACATGCAAAGGTCGAAATAAACAACTACAAATATTTTACAACAATATAGAAATTAATACATTTTAATCAAAGGGGTTTGTCACAAAAAAAAATCGTAAAATCACAGCGTGTACAAATCTATAGCGAAACTGATAAATTACAGGTAAAACTTCATGGAATGAGTCATAATTCATAACAAAACAGTATATTTATATCCTATATCGTATAATTTACTAACTGCTAATGATTTCACATCTCGGGATGCACTTTTAATGAAGAATTTACGTTTTTGTTCAGTTTGGGGATTCTTAATTTTGCTTCCTTGATAGGTCACGTGACAATCGCCTAAATCGTGATGAAAGCTTAATTCTGATAGGACGAGCGATACTGCGTGGTATTTTTAGGTATGGTTCCCAATAGCGTAGTGAAAAGGATAGAGTGCACAGGGTACAAGTAAATTGTAAACAAATACCACAGAGTATCGTTCATGCAATCAGATTTAAGCTTTCATCACGAGTTAGGCGATTGTCATGTGACCCGTCATGGAAGTAAACTTCGAGTAGCCGGCTTATTGAATAAAAAAAAAGGCAAATTATTCGCTAAAAGAGCTTTCCCAGATGCGAAATCATTGGCAGTTAGTATATTATAGTGTTTTATTATGAATTAAGGCCCATTCTAAGAAGTTGTGTCAGTAATTTAACATTTCCACTCTGTACATGTATACCGGTATACACGCTGCGATTTTACGACAGTGTGTCGTTTGGTAAAATTTGACCATTTTTCGAGTGAAAAATCTTCAATAGCGAGTTTAGAATATCTTGAAAGGTAGTAAAAGTATACATTTTCTGTTAGCGTGTTGAGTTGCCCATACGTTGCACTATATATGAGTTAAATATTTTGTACTGCATTGCAATAACATGGAAGTTTATAACACGCGTTGGAAAATTCGAACTGTCGAAGTTCTTTCCCTTCTATATATATATGGGTTACATGTGAACATTTTTTTTCGTGACAAACCCCTTTGATTTTAATGCGTTTAACTTCTTTATACTTAGTTCTTACACATTTCGATTAATCAATACATTTGTAGTTGGTAAAACCCGTTTATGTTTTTTTAGATACCGCACGGTCGGAACAATATGACATGATGTCCGACAAAGAATCCTCAGACATAATATTATGTACTTTAACTTTATCAACTGAACATTTGATCAAACTCAGACAAACATGAAACTATTCTGGATCATATTATACATTATCATATCTTTTGTTTTCTAGACGAATTTTAGTCATGGGTACGAGTTTATTCTAGTTGTTTATGGTATATAGCATAGTGTCTATTACTAGTTTGGGTAATCCTGGCCATTTGATTGGCTAATAGTGATGTCGGTCATTTTGATTGGTCAATCATTGGACGTATTCGTCGCGAAACCTGTCATGTTCGACTGAATCTGGTCGTCTGCTCTTTTGTTGATAGGTACAGTCGATTTAAAGTTAAATGAGAACCGTTTTAAACATTTACATAGCATCTTAATTATTTTCTTAAACTCGGTCAAAATAAGCTAAGCTAGAAAACAATCTTATCTTAAGATAAGTGATATTTATGAACGCACTTAAGAAATATTTTAGTAAAGAAAGTTATAAATTTAAAAGATGTATTAAGATGTCGTTTCTACGGAATTCCGGGGTTTTCCTTTCTAAAAATAGAACCGAAATGATTTCTATCACGCTCGTGCCCGCACATCTGTAAGGATATAAGATAAATATATCAATAATAAATTCAGCACGTCATATTCCCTTTATCATGCAACATATATGTTAAATATCACAAATTTCCTAACATATTACTCAGTAATGATGTCGCTGATAATGACAATGTTATAATTACACCAATGAGTCGTATATACATGTATACACAGTGGCGTAGCCAGAAACAAATTTAAGTCGGGGCACTCTAGCAAGGTCCAGCCCCAGGGTCACTCTAGAGAGATCCGCGGGTATGCACCCGGAATTTTTATTTACCTATATAATCTCTAGCTTTATTTTCTCCTTCGTCAAAATTATGGTTGCTTTTGCTTTGATGAAATGTGGTATGCGAGACTGTACATAATTAGATGGAAATATTGATATAGTGTATGCTGACATCTAACCATGAATACTCTTTGCCTTGAAAGGATACCTAAAGGGTGCACTCAAATGTAAGTCTAAGTACTTGTTATAAAAGAAACGAAAGTAATAAATAAGATGGAATTACGTATGGTATTTATAAATTTAAACGAGAATCATAATTAAAATTCATAGGTAAATATTGAAATTTGAAACTTGGATATGCATAACTGCAGTAGAATCAGTCCCAAACAAGATTGATTTCTTCGAAACATTGGTGATAAATAACAAATAGAAGGACTTATCAATAAAGTGCAATATAGAAAATAGTTCCCTCTGTAACTTTAGTTAATAATATTTGTTGCTGTCCTGTTGGTGATTCGATAAACAAGATGTGTACGCTTTAAGAAATTTCTTAAAACATTTAAGATACCTTTTTAGCTATCTTAAAATAAGTCGATATTTAAGTTAAAAATAAAGCCAAGATCATTTATAAATAACACTTAAGATATTTCTCATATTTAAGAACAAAATGAAAATATTTCAGGTATTTAAGTCAAAATTTAAGAAAATCTAAGAAGCTTTATAAATACGGCCCAAACAAAACACTATAGTAACGCGTCGTGGCTCAGAGGTAAAGAGTATGCATTATTTTGATTAGTAGCGGCCACGGGTTCAAAACTGCTTTTTTTTAATTGACGTGTTGTATTCGAAACTGCAATTTCTTTCCGACTTTCAAGAATTACCCTTTAAAAATCAGCATTTAAGATCTTGTTTTATATAGACAATAATGTGTAATATAACATACGTATACATCTATGCGTGCGCTTTGTGAAGTCCACAAAGTATGATGAATTTGATTTCCACTATTTTTTTTTGCTGAAGTTGTCGTCGTAAAAGTTTATTTATTTTCTTTCAGTTACTCATTGATTAAACATTTGCAATGTCGAATAATTGTAAATTACAAATAACCTTTATGTACGCTATAATTGGGGCAATCGTAATTATGTTTTCTCTACATTGACTTATAAATCATTATATAACAGTTACGGGTTTATCTGTTTACCTAAATATCGAAATGATACTAGTCCCTCATTAGCATGCAACTTCAAATAGACTATAAGTAAATCATGCAGGTATTGCTCTGTGATGTTGACCTAGACAAGTTGTTGTATGGCATAATATGGGAAATGCTAGTAATGTCAGAATTTGTTAGCATATAGGGTATATTATATTTGATCGATGTAGGGTATGATAATACCGTGTGCTTGTGCACTATATATACATGAATTTATTCATTTTTCAAATACTCATGATTGTCAATATATGTGTATTATTCATAACATGTAAATATTTTATACTGTCCATAATGGAGGATTGAATAAAATATACAGTCAATATCCTTTATGAAAACAAGCAATTTCATACAAAAACATAAATCAATGCTTCTTGTAATTCGTCTACCTATAACGTTTCGTTATAGTTATTCTTGTCATGAATGTTTAAATCTATAAAAAAATATCGAGTTTACAACAGTTTTATTAGATTTATTCTCTTCATATAGTTACTAAACTTTTCCTTTATATCTAATCTGCCAAAAAAAACTGGATAATACTAATAACAGTTCATACTTCAGTTCATATATACATGTATTAAGATTTATATTGAAGATAAAACTAGGACAAAAATATGCCGTTAAAACCAGCAGACCTTGTTCACTATCCACTTTTTCTAACCATGTGCACTAAGTCTATGTTGAAAATATATTTGTATATGTGTGTTTCAGTTTATCATATTTATAAGGTTTATTAAAGTTGAGCTGATGAGCATTTATGTACAGCACCAATGTACATTCTCAAATTTATCAAGTAAGAACCCCTCCGCTTTAACCGCATTTAGCTTTGCTACTGACCCCTTCCAATCCGGTACCCTTCCGGAAGGCTTTTATAGAATAACAAACCAGTTCCAAATCTACGTACATAAGACCACACGTTTATCCAAATACAACCGTTAATTAGGCCAGAACATTTTTTCTAAATATTAATGTCCGAATAACAGTGCATAAATTTTCCTCATTTAGATGATATAAATGATTTTAACTCTAAGGAAAGTAAAATATTAGAATAAAATTCTTTGTGAAATTTTACTTCACATAAAGTTTGTAATACCATTACAAAACTGTCCAATTTCAAAAGCCGTAGAATGCAATAGTAATACATGTACATGTTTATTTTTCTCCAACATTACAAAATTATGAAACGAAAGCGAGAAAACTATTGAATAGACATTTACAGATACTTCATTTTACACCGACTTGCGTAAATGCTCAATTATAGGACAAAGTTACATTACTACACATTGGAAAGTATGCTGCCATGGACAATAAAATATATTGAGACTACTCGTACAGAAATGTAAGGAATGTTCGGTTGTAGTTGTTTCCCTTTGACCATTTTGCGTTACGTCCACTTTGGAATTTTAAGATTAACTTTTCTTAATCTAGATTAATTCGTATATAAGACGTGTTTAGTTATCTAATCAAATATTAGGTCATATTTTTGTCGCAGCCATTAACCTTAAACTGATCATTTCGACTTACACGGCAGACATTGAAATTATCTTGGCCATTAAAATTAAAATATACTAGTATATGTGCAAGTACTGACCACAAAATGACATGTAAAACGTCATACATACGTACAGAGTAGTATGTATTGAAATGTGAACATGTACTGTTTTTAAGCACATGCGTATGTGTCAGGTTAGCCATTATAACTGAAGTTCTTATTGGATAATACATAACAAGAAGAATAATGAAACTATGCTCAATTGTAATCTGTAGCTACACCAGTACTACAGACTGACTTTCATGATATATAAAACATTCCATTAAAGTGTGGATCGAGACTAGACATATTCGTCAACAATGTTTACTAAATAGCAATTATTACTTGACACAATCCCTTGAAAAGGTCACGCAAATATCTATCATTACCCATATTTCAATACATTCTACAAGTATGACATTACTGATTAAGTTTTTTCTGTAAAGGTGCCTGTTTCACTGACATATCTAAGCCGAGATACTATCATATCGTATGTTACGATAGCCTTGCTGAAAGAATGTTCTCTCTGTGATAAATGGGGGGGGAGGGGTCATACACAACGAATATTTACATGGGTATATTCATTTACGGGGAAAACACTGTAGCTGACTAAACACCGAACCTCACCCCGAGACAACATTCTCAAGTTGTTTTCATCTGTGGATAATTTTCATTAATATTCACATATGTATGGCGAAAGATATCCTATCTGTTCTCGTTTGTCTCGTGACAAAAACGTTACCTCCATCTAGTCAGATTAAGAGGGATTCATAAAGTGCATGACAGAAAAGCAATGAGATTATGCAAATGTGAATTTAACAACAACAGCAGTACCAGTCATCCTTACAACCACCCCTAGAACATCAACAAAAACTACAATGGCGTTTATTTACTTCATACATAAATCATTGTAATTCATAATCTGGGAAATAAAATTTCTACGAGCCTTCTTACGTGATGACGTTTTATTTCTTAGATGCAGATACAAACAGACACTAAGTAATTTCCCACGCTGATAACAAAATTTTCTACGGTGGCTACGTAAACAGATTTTTTTCAACATTGGTAAGTTTTTATTTATATCATTTAAATCATATCCCCATCGTTTCGCACAATATTTCGCATGTTTTTTCTCACATTTTAGATAAATAATGTCAAGTTTTCTCAAGCTGAGAAGTAAATAAATCCCATCCGTATCTCTAGACATCTGCTTCTCTAACTCGAAATATTTGTGCGAGGGATGGTCAAAAAGTTCAGAAACAAATTACTGGAACCAGCAATGGCAAAAGAAATACCTTAGTAGGAATGACATCGACTTTATTGCAGTACATGAAACATTATGTACAGCGAGCATATGATTCAAACATACAATGAGCTAATCTCTTTCTCTCTCTCCCTGTTGACCTAAACATGCTTGCAGACATTTCATAGAGGGTCAGTACAGCCAAGATTAAATACTGTATTAATTTGTTTGATTGAATAATCACTAATGAAATATTTGTTTGCGTTATTACAGGTATGTATGTACAGGTCCTTAGCAGAATATAATGGCTTCTTTAAAATACATTATGGTCAGGAAAATATAAGCGCCATCTGTCACTTTCGGAATTACTAAGTAGTTTTTGAAGAATTTTGAATTGATAATCGCATCTTATAGATTTGTAGGACTGTTATACAATGTAAAACCCGGATATGTATGTATATTTTGTGCGTATGTATGACAAGTGAACAACATTGCTTTTTCAGCATGGATTGTTTTAGTATGTATACCACGTGATGGTGTTGTTACAGTTATACAGTAGTTGTTTGGGCTTTTTGACATCGATTGCTGGATATATCTTATGATAAATTATTGTTTATATTTTCAAATCGATATGATTGATTGTCATCTCCTTCATCAAACATGATTAAAATTATTTTCAGCACATTCACGTATTATAAATTGTTATTGATTGATTTTCTGTGTGAGCGCTATTACATTAATGGCTTGATTCTTTAAGTATAATGAACACGAGACAGGCAGACAGGATTATTATACGATTAATACAGCATGAACAACTTGATCGAAATTCTTACTGCTAACTTGCTGACCAACCCCTGTATTTTGTAAAATTATTTATAACGTAGGATTCAAATTATTAAAGTCATTTACCAGCGATATTTCTGGATAGAATATTTCATTTACTGTCGAATTTAAAGTACAAAATGTTTGTATCTACGTTCATTTTCATGCTTGTGATATGCTCGAATGTCGCTTTTAAGTTATAACAATCTTGCTCGAAATTTCATTATGAAGAACAAACTTTGGAGAAGTTAATCCGACTTCAAATATTTGTTGAGAATATAAAGAATGAAGTAGATGCAACTCAAAGTAAGGTCGAGGAAGATTTAAAAGCACTTACAAGTGAACGTGAGCAACTTCAGACGGAAATACAAAATATGAAAAGCGACATGGAACGCACCAAAACAGTTATGGAAACTGATTTGTCTACCACCAAGATCCAGTATTTAGATGTCATTAAGAAGTACAATGATGATTTAACAAATAGAAAAGTTTTGTTTTTTTGTTAAACCTCATTAAGAAACTTTCTTTCAATTTTTCACCAGTTAAAATATCCGGACTGTGTTTGTGGCATCAACAAGTTGAAATAATATTATCTGCATGTTGACACATAATATGACTAAATTCTTATAAAATATCCTGTCATAATTCATGTTATTAAATAAATTCATCATTATTTGTCGTCTAAAAATGATTAAATACACCCGGCTAGCTTTCTTCCAAATAATGTAAAGTGTCTTGTCAAAAGCTCTTTGAAAAAAATATTTTTCATTGATTTTTATTTGATTTTAATTAGGATTTTTAGTCAGTTTTAAGCATATAAAAAAATAAGTTTATAAAAAAAGGTAACGATCGTTCATTGTCATACACGATTTTCATGGGGGCATACATGTTCCATTACGAGATTTTACGTACACCTTTATTATTTTCAGAGTCATTGGTGGGACCAGCGGTCGCTTTCCAGAGCAGTAAAGCAGCCGACTTAGTGATGGCAAACAACAAGGTGATTGTTTTCAGAAACAATCTTCATAATTACAATGGTTCCTATGACAACAAGACTGGTGTCTTCACTGTACCACTAGATGGCATTTATATATTCATTACACAACTCAGCATGAATGTGAAAAGCTACTCGTACTATGGAATATATGTGAATGAAGTATCTATTACCCACGGTCTTTTAGGTGACGACGAATATTACAATAGTTATTCGCTGACGGCAGTAGCAGATGTAACCAGGGGTGATCGTGTAACAATTAGATGCAAGGCTAGCTGTGGTGGAGACAAACTTTATGAACATTCCAGTACATCTAGCAGTTTCTCTGGCGTTCTCATTCATAGACAATAAATTATGTTTGATTTATATGTAGTAATATACGCTTGAACAGACATACGGTCAAATATGTAAAACTGAGGCATGTACTTGACATTATTTAGTATTGCTGAAAACGTTAAAGCATAACCATTATATTGGAATAACGGTATCACGTGTATACGTGTTGCGTTGATACATGTTGTAACTGTTGTAAGTAGTATGTGTGCATGTTGCCTTTTGGTCATAAGAGGATAATTGAATTTTGTAACAATGCGAAATAAACTGCATGCATACTTTCGATGTTATTATTTGAACATTACTTCTCTAAACCCAATCGTTTGCATTGTGATCATGATATGACATGGTTTGTATTGAAAACAATGAATATTTATTTTCATTTCTGTACGATTTTGTTTATTATTATTATTATCATTTATTTCAAACTTATTCTGTCTGTTTAATCACGTTAGGCTACGGTAGACCAATTAAAAGTAGATCATTTACTTCCAAGGAATGAAATCAAAATTTCAGTACAAGCTTTCCTAGTTACTGCGAATATTTACGTTATTCCTAGTTACGGTAGGTTCCTATAGTTGAAAATGAAACACTTGTGTGTGGAAAATGTATATAAGTGCTAGGATTTGCAGTATATTTCAGAAAAAACGGTCCTTTCAGTACTTTGATTTTTGACGTTTTTGTTCCAGTAATCCTTTTCTTATCCATATGCTGAAAACTTCAACGAATGCAATGGCTTATATATATGTAGCATGTAGTCATGTATTCCAATTCTGATCATTGATGAAGATCGCAAGCTAATTAAAATACATTGGTGAATTCTTCCATAACATCTAAAGATTAATATCGAATTACTATTGCATCCTTCTATGATTCTTAGGAAACTATTAAATATTCATTTTACAGACTTCTTTTAACACTAATATGACATTGTGTAAATGTGCATTTATATGACCAATATACATTACTACATATTGGGAAGTTAGCAATAATGGACAAGGTAATGATAAGCTGTTCACCTATGGAGACTACTCGTATACAAATATAATACATGTTCGTGTTTGTGGTTGTTTCCCTTTGACCACGGTCGTATTTATTCCTGTTTAGAGTTTTAAGAATGACATTTTTTAATCAAGATAATTTCGTATAAATGATGTGTTTACTTATCTGATCAATGCTTCCTGATTTCTTATTAAGTCATAGTTTTATCACAGCACTTTGCTTTATATTGATAATTCCTACTCATACGACATGCATCAATTCTAGTGTTAGAAAACATTGATGAAATAATCTTTGCCATTGATATCAAGAAGTACAATCGCATGCTTTATACATTCCTTGAACAAATATACAACGTAATATATACATCGGAAACAGAACATAATTCTGCATCAGAGCTGTGTTTGGATAAGTTTAGCCATTTTAAATAAAATAAAGCTTTTACTGGAAATATACAATAATAATATATACATTTTAACCAGTAGCTACACAAGAGAAGTCTGACAAGTCCTACTGAGTGAGTTTATGATAAATAAAACATTCATTATTTTTACCTCTGTTACTCTCCAAAATTAACATTGCAGTTTCTAAGCATCTTCATAACAACGAACACAATTTGTATCAATAATCATAACTTCGGTGAACTAGTATACATATGGATATATTCATCGTTTTCAATAGTATAGTATGTTAATTAGATTTATGAAAGAAGTTAATTCTTTTTAAGAAACCAGTCATACTATGTACGGAAGCACTCATTATATCATGAACAATTTCCGGATCATAACCACACGGATACGTCACCTGTGCTTAGCAATTATTACTCGACACACTCCCATTAAAGGGTCAGACAAACATGTTTGATCTCTCGCTTTTTGAAACTTTCTTGCCAGTGACAAATGTATATGTATAACATTACTGATTAAGTACTAAAGTTTATTACTAAAGTTATGAAATCATAAGACTGAACGTGGATAGAACCGAATGTAACAAATTTGCCAATTAAGAGGCCGAAATTATGCAGAATGTTCACAAACATTTACTCTGGATACTATGTCTCTTGTTGTTCACCGGCTAATGCATAAACACTAATTGTCAACCATGTAGATAGAACAAAAGGTTTTTAATTAACATGCCTTGTGACAAAAAAAGTTTCTAATATGGCCGTCATCTGACCAAGGTAAGAGTGTTGGTTTAAGTAGTAGACCAAAAAGCAATATGAGATTATTTAACCACCTCTTGTACAACAACAGCAACAACAACTACTGCGATGGCGTTTGTTTACTTGATATAGATCTTCAAAATTACGTTTTTTTTCTTCATTTTAATGTCTGGCATACAAAACTATTACAATAGTTTTGCTTCTTACGCATTGGTGTATTATTTCTTAGATGCAGATACAAATAGGCAGTAAGGACTTTCTCACGCTGATAACACAATTTACGACTAAGGTTGCGAGAACATATTTTGATTTCAAGTGTTGTAAGCTTTGATTTATATAATCTTACCGTTATTTATCTAAGTATTTCGTGCGCTTTTCTTATAGTATTGATAAATAATCTCATGTTTTCATATTTTCTCAAGCTGAGAAGTAAGTAGATAATATCCGCATCTCTAGATATCTGCTTCTCTAACTCGAAATATTTTTGCGAGGGATGCTCAAACAGTTTTAGACATTTCAGAACAAAAGTCTTATGTTTAACGCCCGCTTCCAACTGTATTTTGTTTATATACCGACAGGCAATGTACATATAATTACTCGAATCAGCTATGGAGAAAGAAATACATTGGTATGTATGATATCGACTTTATCGCTATTTGGAGAACAATATTTACAAATACATAACGCTCTCTCTAACCACCAAGACCAAGTGTAGCGTGCCAGCAGTAGCGTCAGTATGGTTCAAATAAAATGCATTTTTAATGTATTGAGAATTCACGAATGAATTATTTGTTTGTGACATTTTCTATTATTTTATACAGTTCCTTAGAAGAATATAATGGTTGTCAGGTAACTATCAGCGCGTCCTGACGCTGTTGGAACTGAGCGAATTACTTATGAAGCTTTTGGAGAATTTTGAAATGTATGTACGAAACCTGCGTTTTGATCAAATGAGTCTTCGCAAGATTATGAAGTTTACATACTTTCATAGGTTCACCGTGTCGATTAAAGGTAATAATTTTATGTATTAATCGCATCTTATAGATTTATATTACATAATGTAAAAAAAAATATTTTATTATTATTGCACCACATTTACATAGCACTCTTTTCATATTTAAATGCGTTCAAAAGTGTTTTACTAACAAAAACATATTTGTAGTAAAGTTTTACAAACACAATAAAATAGAGGAAACATAGACATGTACCTGAAACAACAACGTGAGCTAAAATAAATAAAAGTAGTGTAAAATATTGGTATAAAATTATGTTAAAAATGACTGTGGGTGAAATAATAATAAACTTGCTATATCAAAATGCACGTAACTCAGTTTAAGCAGTTCAAAACATCTGCACACATCAATAGCAGATAATGTTGTTTCACTGCCTACCATAGTGATGAATAAAAAGGTGCGTTTTAACTGTTTCTTTAAGGACACAAAACTACTTTGCTGTCGTAGTGATGCTGGCAATGAGTTTTAGGGCACTAACAGCATGGCATCTGTCACCATAGCTGATGTAGATATTTTGTGCATTTGTATGGCAAGGATATCTTAGTATGTATGACACGTGAATTGTGTTGCTGTTTGGTCTTTTTGAGATTGATTGCAGGATATAATCTTATGATAAATTATTGTTTATATTTCAAATCGTTAGGATCTATTGACCTGAATCTAAACTTCATCGACCATGGTGAAAGTTATTTTCAGTATATTTATATATTATACATTTTCATTAATTGACTTTCTGCATGCGTGCTATTACATCAATAACTTTACGAGTGCCTAAGAATTAACACTATGTAGACAGACTAGATTATCAATTTATAAAAAATATAAGTGAGAAATTTATCGAAATTCGTCGAAATTCTTATTACTGACTTTCTGACCATCCCTTGCATTTGTAAATTGATTACCCAAAATATAAGAATCATTTACCAGCAATATTTCTGGATAGAATATTTCATTTTGGTGTCGAATATGATGAACAAAATGTTTGTACCTACGTTAATTTTCATGCTTGTAATTTGCTCGAATGTCGCTTTCAAACTTGAACAATCTTGCTCTAAATTTCATTATGAAGAACAAACTTTGGAGAAGTTAATCCGACTTCAAATATTTGTTGAGAATATAAAGAATGAAGTAGATACAACTCAAAGTAAGGTCATGGAAGAACTGAAAGCTCTAACAAATGAACGCGAACAACTTCAGACGGAAATACAAAATATGAAAGACGATATGGAACACAGCAAAGAAGTTATGGAAGCCGATTTGTCTACCACCAAGTTGCAGTATTTAGATGTCATTAAGAAGTACAATGACGAATTAACAAACAAGAAAGGTTTGTGTTTTTGTAAACTTACTTGAGTACATTATTACTTCGATTTTTAGTATATGACCTAGTAAATAAAAAAAATATCAAACACGAAAATTATGTTAATTATGGATATCTGGGGGCATATGTTTTCCATAACGTGCAGTAACGTACATTTTTATTGATTTCAGATTATTTGATGGCACAAGCGGTCGCTTTTCAGAGCAATAAAGCAACAGACAAAGTTATGGCAAACAATAAAGTGATTGTTTTCAGCAACAATCTTCATAATTACAATGGTTCCTATGACGACACGACTGGTATATTCACTGTACCACTAGATGGTATTTATATATTCATTACACAACTCAGTATGGAATCGACAAGCTACTCTTATTATGGGATATACGTTAATGAGGTATCTATTACCCACGGTCTTTTAGGTGATCACGATTATACCAATAATTATTCGCTGGCGGCAGTAGCAGATGTTACCAGGGGTGATCGTGTAACAATAAGATGTAAGGCTAGCTGTTCTGAAAACAAACTTTATGAATATTGCAGTTCCTGCAGTAGTTTTTCTGGCGTTCTCATTCATAGGAAATAAATTATGTTTGATTCCTATGCGGTGTTAATCCATTACACCTGAACAGATACACGGTCTACTATATGAAAACTGTGGCATGCAGTTAACGTTATCTACTATTGATGAAAACCTTAAAGTGCTTCTATTGTATTTGAACACGGAATCATGTGGATACCTGGAGTGTTGTTATTCGTGTTGAATTTTTGTATGTTGGCTATTGGTTATAATTATATAATTCAGTTATGAAAATATTGCGAAATAAACAACACGCATATTTGTGCAGCTATTAACGGTATTCCGCTAAAAGCGATTACTTATACTGTGTCCATCGTCTGATATTTTGTGTGTTGAGAAGCAATAAATAAAATTATCCATTTGATATGTTTATATATACAAAATGTATGCTGACATGTTTATCACACACATAGTAAGCAGATGCACATAAATAAATACCCATGATCTGTGAATCAGATACGGGATAAATATTAATTTGGCCTGTATATTGCAGTACGTTCACGAACTAGTGCTAGTATCGCTTCGGGTTACTAGGATTGAACACCCATAATTCCAGTGATTTTCCTTGCAAATACGGGTATAAAACATCACTAAACCTAGTCATAAACATAACAGGTCCGGCAGGTTTTGACCTCCTCTTTCCGATTGAATAATCTAAGTCTTTTTACACGCATTGCATGATTAAATTCCACATACTAAGAAATTCGATGAAAATAAGTTAACGGATATTACTATGTTACATATTACGTGTAGATCTACGAGTAGGAGATAACTATTTCGTTTAAAAACAAATATTAATCAATGGCAATTGTGTCCCATTGACCGATATGTACTTGAATTTTACACTTGAAGTGCGAACAAGTAGTCACATCACCATGACAATTTTATTCATGAATTGCCCCAAGCAGTTATCATTTTTTCATCCTGATTTCTGTATTCTCAAGTAATTGATTATGTGATGAAACCAGACCACTAAAATACTTCCCATGTGTCAGTCTTAGAAAAGCTCTATACTCATAAATAAACAATGCATACTATTTGTGTACAGTTAAACATAAACACAAAGCCATCAAAGAGAAAATATGATATGTACAACATGTTACATGACAAGTCTATTCAATGTTTCATTTGATGTCAATAAATGTCTAAGTATAAGTACCATGTATGAGCTGACCTTGCACATTAATTTTTTCAGCAAATGGTCTGGTCAGAAGGAAAATAACTTTATCGAGTTTCAACTACAAGATGTCTTTGTTTGTGATTGGTAATACAGCATATAACAGAAAGGTACCGATGTACGCGGAATTGAACAGGCTATATGATAAAGTATGTTTCGGTGGTCAGAATTGACAATGGAAATCAACAGAAATAAAAAAAAAATGTCTAACTTAACGAGAGTCGTCATTTGCCATTTTCCGAGCAGTATAGAATTTTAAAGTCACATGAATCCCCACCGTGATAATGTAAATTGCAAGATTGTACGTCACATTTTGATACCAGGGGGTGTAATTTCTTAGTTTCTAACATGAACAACTCATTATATTTAATCCCTATGCGTAATTCTTATGATCTTATATCTTAATGCAGTACAAGTTACTAATGACGTCACGAAATCAAAATTATCAAAAAAATATATGAATCAACCAAAAATATACAATGGGCACACTGTACAGGAAAATGAGTATCATATAGATGCGAGAACATAAAACACTGTACTTTTTCGCGAATTAAGGTGTCTAATCTCACTTTTGACCTATAATTGACCTTTGATAACAACAAAGAAACTTCGCGACTGTCTTTTTAAAGACATTTCTTGTTTCAATTATATTACAGGTAGACCGACTTTTAATTATGGAATTTGGCGTTGATTAAAATTGTAATCAATGTTAGCTATCGTCATTAGCAACTGTATTTGTCATAAATATTTGCAATAAATGAACAGAAACTATTATTGTACATTTGGAAATAGTACAAAAGCAAATAGCAGCCTAAGGGAACGAACTAGTAAAGCCTCTCTAAATTTAGTGTCTTAAAACGGTCAGATTTATACTGAAATTCTACAACAAATGCACAACAATTTATAAAGGCACCGAATCAAGCATAATAAACGTTTGAAGTGTTTATCCATTATTCACGAGACGAGAGAGTTCAGACAATTTTTATGATAAAACAGACACAAAATGTACTTGATTTGGAACCAGATGGAAGTTATCACTATTTTCCAGTTTCTTTTTTTTTAACAGAAACAGAAACTTCTTAATTAAACGATTTCAGAATCAGTTGGTAAGATATTGAAAGAAAAATGTGTTTATAGTATAAATTCGGATTCCGATTCCAGGCTTTGCGTCTTTCACATTATCACATTTCATGATCGAAAGAAAAGACTAAACTGCCAATTTTAAGCAAGAGGGGTGAAATGGATGTTCTGACCTAATACGTGATTTATTAGATTTTATAACGTAATTTGTGGTAGGTATAGATAAAAGACCTGCTTAAAATGTTATGACAAAAATTTACTTTTTATATGTATAATAACATGTTATATGGTATAATAAACTTCCATCTTTGTGTTGTCATATCAGCCGTTTTAGAATTAATGGCAAAATTTGTGATTATATGTACTCATATAAAATCATAACTAAAGGAAGGGATGGCCTTTGTTAACATCCGTGCCACTCCCAATCTATTTTGAAAACCATTGTCTGATAATTATGGTGGCTGAGTTATGCCATGTCGTATTTCGCTTTTTCGCCACAACAAAGCGAAAATGCAACAATGCAAAGATACGACAAAGTAGACTTTGTCGTATTTTCGCATTGTTGCATTTTCGCATTGTCGTGGCGAAAAGGCGAAAATACGACATGGCATAAATCAGCCACCATAGATAATAGGAGTAGCCAGTTTAAATAATTGTACATTATTGTGATTTCCGAACATAAATCTTGAAGTATATGATGTTTTATTTTGAAATATGTTGGCAGAGTTTGAGAAAAAATATAAAGTTAATATGTAGTGTATATAAAGATTAGTCTTCTTTCATGACATGACACGTAATGGAACTGACCAGCTTCCGTACGTTGGAATTGGATACTTTGCCAACATAGGTTTGGAAATAACAAGGAAATCGGTGGGCATCTGTTTCTAATCTGAACTTCGTTAATTAAACTATTGTTATTCATGCATAGAGAGCTGTAATTCAGTTAATTATTTTCATCTATTCAAGTCTGAATTTGCAAGATTGTTGCGGTCATGATTCAACCCCTTATCATTACATCAATCTTCTAGAGCAAACCGGAACTGCATTTTATATACGAGGGCTGGTCAGAAAGTTCTATCTAGAATATCACTGCCTGTAAGGAGAGATCATTTAGCCAACCAATGCCGAAAAACTCCAGGAACATGTATACCCGTTTGACCGAACTTTTACTAATCGACATATTAATGTTTGTCCGCAAGCACGCATACTTAAGCGATGGATAAAAAAGGTATACTTTAACAAATTCGTTAACTGTGACGATTACTAAATTCAGTCATCGATTTTTCACTTAATCAGTCGTTTACAGTCATTCATCTGATACTTATTGATCAATGATAAGCAAGAGTTTATAAATGCCATGTGTCGCATCCTCTGATTTTATTTTGTAGTAAGAAGATTTTGATGAACATAACTTTGCATGAGCTAGATGTTTCGAGCATTGAGTTCTAGTTTGTTTAATTGGTTCTTTGACACTGTTACAAGGCTTGGCACCATATAGACTAAATATGACATCGCAGTCTTTAGAAACTGAATTTATATGTAACAACAGTTCAATGCGACTGAAACCAAGAGAAGTATTTGTAAGCAATTATTGGGGATCAAATACCCAGTTTATATGCACATCTTAATCGAAATCAGTTACTTTAATCCGTAAGAATATCTAAATACAATGTAATATCCCCATACTTGCCTTGGTCACTGATTTGAATGAAATTTTAGCTTGGTCTAGAATCGAACGTTGTGGTTATAGACAATTGATACACAAACCAATATGAATTCATTCAAAATGTTTTCTGAACGTCCCTTTTGTATCGTTTGTAAATGGTTTCCTTTAAAAAGATTCGAAATAGATAAATTTCCTCACAAACTTGCGATTACGTGGATAAATTTTTCTGCAAAGTGTCGAATTCAAAACTGAAAATGTCTTTATTCGCGATTATTTTCATGCTGTTGCTCGGTTGTAATGTGGCTTTCAAACTTGAACAATCTTGCTCTAAATTCCATTATGAAGAACAAACTTTGGAGAAGTTAATCCGACTTCAAATATTTGTTGAAAATATAAAGAATGAAGTAGATTCAACCCAAAGTAAGGTCGATGAAGATCTAAAAGCTCTTACCATTGAACGTGAACAACTTCAGACGGAACTACGAAATATGAAAGACGACATGGAACGCACCAAAGCAGTTATGGAAGCTGATTTGTCGACCACCAAGATGCAGCATTTAGATGGGATTAAAAAATACAACGACGGTGTTGCAGAAATCAAAGGTATGTGTTTGTTTCTATGTTCGTAATTTGAACGAGTATTATATGTGTTATTAAGAATGATACATTCTGGTGTTTGTATCGTGTATTTCTACCATGTATTCTTCTTCTTTTTTATTCGTACAATGATGCCTATACTGTGTTTCATTACAAGAAAGATATATTGTTATGATTTCAGAATCTATTATTGTACCACCAGTGGCTTTCAAAAGTCATGCTGTGATCGACAAAGCAATGACCGACAATAAAGTGATTGTGTTCAACACCGACCTTCATAATTACAATAATTCCTACAACAACAAGACTGGTGTCTTCACTGTACCTCTAGATGGTATTTACATATTCATTACACAGCTAAGCACGCACAATAAGCAAACATATTATGGAATATACGTTAATGGAGAATCAATCTATCATGGTTTATTTGGAGACAAATCTTACTACCATAGTTACACACTGGCGACTGTGGCAGATGTTGTGAAGGGAGATCGTGTAACTATTAGATGCAAATCTCACTGCGCTGGAGATAGTCTGTATGAAGATCATTCAACGTCTACTTACTTTTCCGGCGTTCTCATTCTCAGAAAATAAGAAATACATCTAAGTGTTGACCGAGAATTTACTTGTCGCTAGAAAAATTAGGTGTAAGAAAAATAAATCTACAGCACAAAATTAATGGTCTGTATAAATGATAGTACTGTATGAACCTTCGACGTTTTGGTCATGATTTTCTTTGTAAATTCTAAAAATGTGTTTGTTTTGTAAGACATACTTAAATTTTAAATATTGAAAATATACAGCTATAATGTATGCATGAATCGTTAGTTATTTATTATCCGTTCTATTACACTATATATATATGTATATGCTGACTTTCTGATAGTATTTTGAGTAACTAATTCAAAGAAAGCCTTGCCAGGCATTATATGGAACGCATGGAGCTGTTTATAGTAATATAGTTTATTCAAATACAACCATTCATTTGTCCTGAATATTTACATATTCTGATTCATTAATATCCAATTGCTATTGTATAACTCAGAATGTATCATTTTGATGAAAAAAAAACAAAAAAAAAACAAACTGGAAAATGAAAAATTGAAATTAAATTCTACGTTGTGAAATTTTGATTTATAATCATAAAGTTTGTAATACTATCATTAAACTGTTAAATTTCAATAGACGTAGAAGACAATTTTTAACGAAATGAAATGAATAATACACAATCATCTTTTGTCTTCATATGGAACAACAACTAGAAAACCATTAAATAGTCAGTTTACATACTCTATTTAACACTAATTCATGTAAATGCCTTTTAATACGAGCATGCTACAGTGGACTCTCATTAGCTTGATCTCGCCGACAAAAACTATTCTAGTTTTCCGGAGTTCTAGCCATCCGAAGTCGAGCATTTTACTCCATCAAAATAGAAATGTTTAACTTTTGTATGTTGTATTGTGTACTGTGTTCATGCTGTTTGTAGTGAAATACCGTGATCTTATAACAGCATAAATGAAATATAGTTTATGGAAATAATGTATTTTATATACGCGTAATTATTCTTGTAATTTCGTAATCATTTCGTTTGTATATTATACAAGTTATTATAAAGCAATCACTACAATGTACAAATAATTACAGTTAAGTTTGAAAACAAATTCGAACATTTTTTTTATTTGTCATAAGTTTTATGATCCCACGTGTGCCAGCTTCCGTGTCATATCTTGCGAATTTTGACGACCACTTATTCTGTCGTCGTAGAAATATTTTGTTCTACCGAGAAATGTCAATAACAGAGTAAAAACTCATAGACCTAATCATTGAATCGAGCGTTCGAATTTATGTGGTTCTAGCCATACGGAGTTGAACATGATAGAACATATAACAAAACAATCTGGACCGGAGAATGTGTTCTAGTTTTCCGGGCTGTTCGAATTTACCGAGTTCTGGCCAGCGGGAGTCCACTGTACATTGTTACACATTGTGGAGTTTGCAGTTATGAACAAGAATGTTACATAGATGGAGACAACTACTCGTAAAGATAACGAAACGTGTTTGGTTGCAGTTGTTTCCCTTTGTCCATGGTCGTGTTTGTTCCTATTTGGAATTTTAAAAATGGCATTTCTTAATTGAGATAATTACGTATGTTACACATGTTCAGTTATCTGATTAATACTTCTTGATTCATTATTTGGTAATAGTTTTGTCATAGCATTTTACTTTCGACTCATAAGACAGACATTTAGCATAGTGTCAGATAACTTTGATGAAATCATCTCGGTCGTCAATATCAAGAAATACACGCACATGCTTAAGTTTATACATTTCATTCTGATAAATATACAACGTTATACATACATTATACCGTGTAGTATGTATTTGAATGCGGACATACTGGATCAGTTCTGTATTTCGTTTTTAAAAATACATGTGTATGTGACTAGTTAGCCAATATGAGTGAAGCTTTTATTGGATAATACTCAATGAGAAGAAAAATTAAACTATGCACAATTTTAATCTGAAGCTACACCTGTTATATCAGACAATATTCTGCAGATTAAATTCCATGACGTATAAAACATTACATATAAACTTTATCATTTTACGTCAGTTAATACCCGTTACTTTTAAATCACTAAATGAACTTTGGAGTTCCTAAGAAAATTCCTAATTCGGATAATGTTTGTATTGACAGTTACAACCTCAATGTATACAGATAAAAGATATATACATATATAGCTAAAGTTGGTTAATTAGGTCTATGAGAGAGGTAGATTTATTTACAATATTCAACTTATCAGTTATCCTTGGTTGTATTCTAACCAGTACTTACTTCAACAAGCAATCAACAACTTCTCCACATGTGGAGGAAATTCGACATTGTTGTCAAATTTTCATGGAAGAGTATGATTTGCCGCGACCAGGAAACGAACCCGAATCCTCGGGTTACAACTCTAGCGCTCTAACCACTAGACCACGGCTGCAACCTGATGATCGAAACCAAAACAGTGCTTATAGTAATTACTATATAGCTATTCTTACTTGACAAATTCCCTTTAAATGGTCACGCAAATATCCATTATTTCTTGCTTTTCAAGACATTGTCTCCTATGACAAATGTACAAACCACAAAAAACTAGAGCGGCGTTTACTTGCTTCATAAGTAAGTCATCATAATTCATAATTGTTTTTCATTTTAATGTATGGCTGATAAAACTGCTACGACCTTCATACGTGAAAGTGTCTTATTTCTTAGATGCGGATACAGACAGGCACTAAGCAATATCCCGCGCTGATAATAGAGTTCTCAACAGTGTTTGCGTAAATGTATTTTTTGTGGTAAGTTTTGATTTATCTCATATTATCATATTTCGCAAGGCATTTCGTCTCACATTTTAGATAATTAACGACATGATTTCTCATACTGAGAAGTAAATAAATTCCATCCGTATCTTTAGATATCTGCTTCTCTGGCTCGAAATATTTGTGCCAGGGATGGCCAAAAAGTTTTAGACATTTCAGAACAAAGATCATTATGTTTAAGACCAGTTTTCAACTGTATTTCGTTTATAGACCGACAGACAGTGAACGTATAATTACTCGAATCAGCAATGGAGATAGAAATAACTTAGGAATGAATAGGAATGACATCGAATTCACCGGTATGCAGGGAAATATCACGGCGGGCTTAGAAATACAAACTTACAAAGACATAACGCCCTCTCTCTCTCTCTATTGACAAAAGCGGGACGTGCCAGCACGTTTCTTAAAGCGTCCACAGTTAAGATTTAATACAATATGATTGTATGATAGAATAATCACTGACGAAATATTTGTTTGAGATGTTTTGTATTATTTTGCACAGGTCCTGATAAGATTATAATGACTTCTTTAAATAATATTATAGTTCAGTAAATATCACTGCCACCTAACGCATTCGGAATGAAGGAATTATGTAAATGGGATGATTTCATAATCATAATATACAAATTCATATCATAGCGCTAACTTGATCCAAAATCTTATCACAAGCACTAACTTTCTGACCACCCCTTGTATTTGTAAGATGATTTATAACCCAGGATTCATAACATAAGAATCATTTACCAGCCATATTTCAAGAAAAAATATTATCATTTACTGTCAAATTTAAAGAAGAAAATGTTTGTACCTACGTTCATGTTCATGCTTGTAATATGCTCGAATGTCGCCTTCAAGTTAGAACAATCTTGCTCGAAATTTCATTATGAAGAACAAACTTTGGAGAAATTAATCCGACTTCAAATATTTGTTGAGAATATAAAAAACGAAGTAGATGTAACTCAAAGTAAGGTAATGGAAGAACTGAAAGAACTTACAAGTGAACGTGAGCAACTTCAGACGGATATACAAAATATGAAAGACGACATGGAACGCACCAAAACAGTTATGGAAAGTGATTTGTCTACCACCAAGATGCAGTATTTAGATGTCATTAAGAAGTATAATGATGATTTAACAAATAGGAAAGGTTTGTTTTTTTGTTAAACCTCATTAAGAAACTTTCTTTCAATTTTTCACCAGTTAAAATATCCGGACTGTGTTTGTGGCATTAACAATTTGAAATAATATTATCTGCATGTTGACACATAATATGACTAAATTCTTATAAAATATCCTGTCACAATTCATGTTATTAAATAAATTCATCATTATTTGTCGTCTAAAAATGATTAAATACACCCGGCTAGCTTTCTTCCAAATAATGTAAAGAGTCTTGTCAAAAGCTTTTGAAAAAAATATTTTTCATTGATTTTTGTTTGATTTTAATTAGGATTTTAGTAAGTTTTAAGCATATAAGTTTTATAAAAAAGGAAACGATCGTGCATTGTCATACATATTCCATTACGAGATTTTACGTACACCTTTATTATTTTCAGAATCATTGGTGGGACCAGCGGTCGCTTTCCAGAGCAGTAAAGCAGCCGACTTAGTGATGGCAGACAACAAGGTGATTGTTTTCAGCAACAATCTTCATAATTACAATGGTTCCTATGACAACAAGACTGGTGTCTTCACTGTACCACTAGATGGCATTTATATATTCATTACACAACTCAGCATGATTGCGAAAAGCTATTCGTACTATGGAATATATGTGAATGAAGTATCTATTACCCACGGTCTCTTTGGTGACGAAAAATATTACAATAGGTATTCAATGGCGGCAGTAGCAGATGTAACCAGGGGTGATCGTGTAACAATTAGATGTAAGGCTAGCTGTTCTGGAGACAATCTTTATGAACATCGCAGTACATCTAGTAGTTTCTCTGGCGTTCTCATTCATAGGAAATAAATTATGTTTGATTTACATGCAGTAATATACGCTTGAACAGATATGAGGTCAAATATGTAAAACTGAGGCATGTACTTGACATTATTTAGTACTGCTGAAAACGTTAAAGCATAACCATTATATTGGAATAACGGTATCACGTGTATACGTGTTGCGTTGATACATGTTGTAACTGTTGTAAGTAGTATGTGTGCATGTTGCCTTTTGGTCATAAGAGGATAATTGAATTTTGTAACAATGCAAAATAAACTGCATGCATACTTTCGATGTTATTATTTGAACATTACTTCTCTAAACCCAATCGTTTGCATTGTGATCATGATATGACATGGTTTGTATTGAAAACAATGAATATTTATTTTCATTTCTGTACGATTTTGTTTATTATTATTATTATCATTTATTTCAAACTTATTCTGTCTGTTTAATCACGTTAGGCTACGGTAGACCCATTAAAAGTAGGGACGCTTTGCGATCATTTACTTCCAAGGAATGAAATCAAAATTTCAGTACAAGCTTTCCTAGTTACTGCGAATATTTACGTTATTCCTAGTTACGGTAGGTTCCTATAGTTGAAAATGAAACACTTGTGTGTGGAAAATGTATATAAGTGCTAGGATTTGCAGTATATTTCAGAAAAAACGGTCCTTTCAGTACTTTGATTTTTGACGTTTTTGTTCCAGTAATCCTTTTCTTATCCATATCCTGAAAACTTCAACGAATGCAATGGCTTATATATATGTAGCATGTAGTCATGTATTCCAAATCTGATCATTGATAAAGATCGCAAGTTCATTAAAATACAACGGTGAATTCTTCCATAACATCTAAATATTAATATCGAATTACTATTGCATCCTTCTATGATTCTTAGGAACGAATACTAGAAAACTATTAAATATTCATTTTACAGACTTCTTTTAACACTAATATGACATTGTGTAAATGTGCATTTATATGACCAATATACATTACTACATATTGGGAAGTTAGCAATAATGGACAAGGTAATGATAAGCTGTTCACCTATGGAGACTACTCGTATACAAATATAATACATGTTCGTGTTTGTGGTTGTTTCCCTTTGACCACGGTCGTATTTATTCCTGTTTAGAGTTTTAAGAATGACATTTTTTAATCAAGATAATTTCGTATAAATGATGTGTTCACTTATCTGATCAATGCTTCCTGATTTCTTATTAAGTCATAGTTTTATCACAGCACTTTGCTTTATATTGATAATTCCTACTCATACGACATGCATCAATTCTAGTGTTAGAAAACATTGATGAAATAATCTTTGCCATTGATATCAAGAAGTACAATCGCATGCTTTATACATTCCTTGAACAAATATACAACGTAATATATACATCGGAAACAGAACATAATTCTGCATCAGAGCTGTGTTTGGATAAGTTTAGCCATTTTAAATAAAATAAAGCTTTTACTGGAAATATACAATAATAATATACACATTTTAACCAGTAGCTACACAAGAGAAGTCTGACAAGTCCTACTGAGTGAGTTTATGATAAATAAAACATTCATTATTTTTACCTCTGTTACTCTCCAAAATTAACATTGTAGTTTCTAAGCATCTTCATAACAACGAACACAATTTGTATCAATAATCATAACTTCGGTGAACTAGTATACATATGGATATATTCATCGTTTTCAATAGTATAGTATGTTAATTAGATTTATGAAAGAAGTTAATTCTTTTTAAGAAACCAGTCATACTATGTACGGAAGCACTCATTATATCATGAACAATTTCCGGATCATAACCACACGGATACGTCACCTGTGCTTAGCAATTATTACTTGACACACTCCCATTAAAGGGTCAGGCATGTTTGATCTCTCACTTTTTTTAAACATTCTTGCCAGTGACAAATGTATATGTATAACATTACTGATTAAGTACTAAAGTTTATAAAGTTATGAAATCATAAGACTGAACGTGGATAGAACCGAATGTAACAAATTTGCCAATTAAGAGGCCGAAATTATGCAGAATGTTCACAAACATTTACTCTGGATACTATGTCTCTTGTTGTTCACCGGCTAATGCATAAACACTAATTGTCAACCATGTAGATAGAACAAAAGGTTTTTAATTAACATGCCTTGTGACAAAAAAAGTTTCTAATATGGCCGTCATCTGACCAAGGTAAGAGTGTTGGTTTAAGTAGTAGACCAAAAAGCAATATGAGATTATTTAACCACCTCTTGTACAACAACAGCAACAACAACTACTGCGATGGCGTTTGTTTACTTGATATAGATCTTCAAAATTACGGTTTTTTTCTTCATTTTAATGTCTGGCATACAAAACTATTACAATAGTTTTGCTTCTTACGCATTGGTGTATTATTTCTTAGATGCAGATACAAATAGGCAGTAAGGACTTTCTCACGCTGATAACACAATTTACGACTAAGGTTGCGAGAACATATTTTGATTTCAAGTGTTGTAAGCTTTGATTTATATAATCTTACCGTTATTTATCTAAGTATTTCGTGCGCTTTTCTTATAGTATTGATAAATAATCTCATGTTTTCATATTTTCTCAAGCTGAGAAGTAAGTAGATAATATCCGCATCTCTAGATATCTGCTTCTCTAACTCGAAATATTTTTGCGAGGGATGCTCAAACAGTTTTAGACATTTCAGAACAAAAGTCTTATGTTTAACGCCCGCTTCCAAGTGTATTTTGTTTATATACCGACAGGCAATGTACATATAATTACTCGAATCAGCTATGGAGAAAGAAATACATTGGTATGTATGATATCGACTTTATCGCTATTTGGAGAACAATATAGCGACCATTGGACAGACATTTACAAATACATAACGCTCTCTCTAACCACCAAGACCAAGTGTAGCGTGCCAGCAGTAGCGTCAGTATGGTTCAAATAAAATGCATTTTTAATGTATTGAGAATTCACGAATGAATTATTTGTTTGTGACATTTTCTATTATTTTATACAGTTCCTTAGAAGAATATAATGGTTGTCAGGTAACTATCAGCGCGTCCTGACGCTGTTGGAACTGAGCGAATTACTTATGAAGCTTTTGGAGAATTTTGAAATGTATGTACGAAACCTGCGTTTTGATCAAATGAGTCTTCGCAAGATTATGAAGTTTACATACTTTCATAGGTTCACCGTGTCGATTAAAGGTAATAATTTTATGTATTAATCGCATCTTATAGATTTATATTACATAATGTAAAAAAAATATTTTATTATTATTGCACCACATTTACATAGCACTCTTTTCATATTTAAATGCGTTCAAACGTGTTTTACTAACAAAAACATATTTGTAGTAAAGTTTTACAAACACAATAAAATAGAGGAAACATAGACATGTACCTGAAACAACAACGTGAGCTAAAATAAATAAAAGTAGTGTAAAATATTGGTATAAAATTATGTTAAAAATGACTGTGGGTGAAATAATAATAAACTTGCTATATCAAAATGCACGTAACTCAGTTTAAGCAGTTCAAAACATCTGCACACATCAATAGCAGATAATGTTGTTTCACTGCCTACCATAGTGATGAATAAAAAGGTGCGTTTTAACTGTTTCTTTAAGGACACAAAACTACTTTGCTGTCGTAGTGATGCTGGCAATGAGTTTTAGGGCACTAACAGCATGGCATCTGTCACCATAGCTGATGTAGATATTTTGTGCATTTGTATGGCAAGGATATCTTAGTATGTATGACACGTGAATTGTGTTGCTGTTTGGTCTTTTTGAGATTGATTGCAGGATATAATCTTATGATAAATTATTGTTTATATTTCAAATCGTTAGGATCTATTGACCTGAATCTAAACTTCATCGACCATGGTGAAAGTTATTTTCAGTATATTTATATATTATACATTTTCATTAATTGACTTTCTGCATGCGTGCTATTACATCAATAACTTTACGAGTGCCTAAGAATTAACACTATGTAGACAGACTAGATTATCAATTTATACAAAATATAAGTGAGAAATTTATCGAAATTCGTCGAAATTCTTATTACTGACTTTCTGACCATCCCTTGCATTTGTAAATTGATTACCCAAAATATAAGAATCATTTACCAGCAATATTTCTGGATAGAATATTTCATTTTGGTGTCGAATATGATGAACAAAATGTTTGTACCTACGTTAATTTTCATGCTTGTAATTTGCTCGAATGTCGCTTTCAAACTTGAACAATCTTGCTCTAAATTTCATTATGAAGAACAAACTTTGGAGAAGTTAATCCGACTTCAAATATTTGTTGAGAATATAAAGAATGAAGTAGATTCAACCCAAAGTAAGGTCGATGAAGATCTAAAAGCTCTTACCATTGAACGTGAGCAACTTCAGACGGAACTACGAAATATGAAAGACGACATGGAACGAACCAAAGCAGTTATGGAAGCTGATTTGTCGACCACCAAGATGCAGCATTTAGATGAGATTAAAAAATACAACGACGGTGTTGCAGAAATCAAAGGTATGTGTTTGTTCCTATGTTCGTAATTTGAACGAGTATTATATGTGTTATTAAGAATGATACATTCTGGTGTTTGTATCGTGTATTTCTACCATGTATTCTTCTTCTTTTTTATTCGTGCAATGATGCCTATACTGTGTTTCATTACAAGAAAGATATATTGTTATGATTTCAGAATCTATGATTGTACCACCAGTGGCTTTCAAAAGTCATGCTGTGATCGACAAAGCAATGACCGACAATAAAGTGATTGTGTTCAACACCGACCTTCATAATTACAATGATTCCTACAACAACAAGACTGGTGTCTTCACTGTACCTCTAGATGGTATTTACATATTCATTACACAGCTAAGCACGCACAATAAGCAAACATATTATGGAATATACGTTAATGGAGAATCAATATATCATGGTTTATTTGGAGATATATCTTACTACCATAGTTACACACTGGCGACTGTGGCAGATGTTGTGAAGGGAGCTCGTGTAACTATTAGATGTAAGGCTAGCTGTGCTGGAGATAGTCTGTATGAAGATCATTCAATGTCTACTTACTTTTCCGGCGTTCTCATTCACAGAAAATAAGAAATACATCTAAGTGTTGACCGCGAATTTACTTGTCGCTAGAAAAATTAGGTGTAAGAAAAATAAATCTACAGCACAAAATTAATGGTCTGTATAAATGATAGTACTTTATGAACCTTCGGTGTTCTGGTCATGGTTTTCTTTGTAAATTCTTAATATACAGCTATAATGTATGCATGAATCGTTAGTTATTTATTATCCGTTCTATTACACTATATATATATGTATATGCTGACTTTCTGATAGTATTTTGAGTAATTAATTCAAAGAAAGCCTTGCCAGGCATTATATGGAACCCATGGAGCTGTTTAAAGTAATATAGTGTATTCAAATACAACCGTTCATTTGTCCTGAATATTTACATATTCTGATTCATTAATATCCAATTACTATTGCATAACTCAGAATGTATCATTTTGATGAAAAAAAACAAAAAAAAAACTGGAAAATGAAAAATTGAAATTAAATTCTACGTTGTGAAATTTTGATTTATAATCATAAAGTTTGTAATACTATCATTAAACTGTTAAATTTCAATAGACGTAGAAGACAATTTTTAACGAAATGAAATGAATAATACACAATCATCTTTTGTCTTCATATGGAACAACAACTAGAAAACCATTAAATAGTCAGTTTACATACTCTATTTAACACTAATTCATGTAAATGCCTTTTAATACGAGCATGCTACAGTGGACTCTCATTAGCTTGATCTCGCCGACAAAAACTATTCTAGTTTTCCGGAGTTCTAGCCATCCGAAGTCGAGCATTTTACTCCATCAAAATAGAAATGTTTAACTTTTGTATGTTGTATTGTGTACTGTGTTCATGCTGTTTGTAGTGAAATACCGTGATCTTATAACAGCATAAATGAAATATAGTTTATGGAAATAATGTATTTTATATACGCGTAATTATTCTTGTAATTTCGTAATCATTTCGTTTGTATATTATACAAGTTATTATAAAGCAATCACTACAATGTACAAATAATTACAGTTAAGTTTGAAAACAAATTCGAACATTTTTTTATTTGTCATAAGTTTTATGATCCCACGTGTGCCAGCTTCCGTGTCATATCTTGCGAATTTTGACGACCACTTATTCTGTCGTCGTAGAAATATTTTGTTCTACCGAAAAATGTCAATAACAGAGTAAAAACTCATAGACCTAATCATTGAATCGAGCGTTCGAATGTATGTGGTTCTAGCCATACGGAGTTGAACATGATAGAACATATAACAAAACAATCTGGACCGGAGAATGTGTTCTAGTTTTCCGGGCTGTTCGAATTTACCGAGTTCTGGCCAGCGGGAGTCCACTGTACATTGTTACACATTTTGGAGTTTGCAGTTATGAACAAGAATGTTACATAGATGGAGACAACTACTCGTAAAGATAACGAAACGTGTTTGGTTGCAGTTGTTTCCCTTTGTCCATGGTCGTGTTTGTTCCTATTTGGAATTTTAAAAATGGCATTTCTTAATTGAGATAATTACGTATGTTACACATGTTCAGTTATCTGATTAATACTTCTTGTTTCATTATTTGGTAATAGTTTTGTCATAGCATTTTACTTTCGACTCATAAGACAGACATTTAGCATAGTGTCAGATAACTTTGATGAAATCATCTCGGTCGTCAATATCAAGAAATACACGCACATGCTTAAGTTTATACATTTCATTCTGATAAATATACAACGTTATACATACATTATACCGTGTAGTATGTATTTGAATGCGGACATACTGGATCAGTTCTGTATTTCGTTTTTAAAAATACATGTGTATGTGACTAGTTAGCCAATATGAGTGAAGCTTTTATTGGATAATACTCAATGAGAAGAAAAATTAAACTATGCACAATTTTAATCTGAAGCTACACCTGTTATATCAGACAATATTCTGCAGATTAAATTCCATGACGTATAAAACTTTACATATAAACTTTATCATTTTACGTCAGTTAATACCCGTTACTTTTAAATCACTAAATGAACTTTGGAGTTCCTAAGAAAATTCCTAATTCGGATAATGTTTGTATTGACAGTTACAACCTCAATGTATACAGATAAAAGATATATACATATATAGCTAAAGTTGGTTAATTAGGTCTATGAGAGAGGTAGATTTATTTACAATATTCAACTTATCAGTTATCCTTGGTTGTATTCTAACCAGTACTAACTTCAACAAGCAATCAACAACTTCTCCACATGTGGAGGAAATTCGACATTGTTGTCAAATTTTCATGGAAGAGTATGATTTGCCGCGACCAGGAAACGAACCCGAATCCTCGGGTTACAACTCTAGCGCTCTAACCACTAGACCACGGCTGCAACCTGATGATCGAAACCAAAACAGTGCTTATAGTAATTACTATATAGCTATTCTTACTTGACAAATTCCCTTTAAATGGTCACGCAAATATCCATTATTTCTTGCTTTTCAAGACATTGTCTCCTATGACAAATGTACAAACCACAAAAAACTAGAGCGGCGTTTACTTGCTTCATAAGTAAGTCATCATAATTCATAATTGTTTTTCATTTTAATGTATGGCTGATAAAACTGCTACGACCTTCATACGTGAAAATGTCTTATTTCTTAGATGCGGATACAGACAGGCACTAAGCAATATCCCGCGCTGATAATAGAGTTCTCAACAGTGTTTGCGTAAATGTATTTTTTGTGGTAAGTTTTGATTTATCTCATATTATCATATTTCGCAAGGCATTTCGTCTCGCATTTTAGATAATTAACGACATGATTTCTCATACTGAGAAGTAAATAAATTCCATCCGTATCTTTAGATATCTGCTTCTCTGGCTCGAAATATTTGTGCCAGGGATGGCCAAAAAGTTTTAGACATTTCAGAACAAAGATCTTTATGTTTAAGACCAGTTTTCAACTGTATTTCGTTTATAGACCGACAGACAGTGAACGTATAATTACTCGAATCAGCAATGGAGATAGAAATAACTTAGGAATGAATAGGAATGACATCGAATTCACCGGTATGCAGGGAAATATCACGGCGGGCTTAGAAATACAAACTTACAAAGACGTAACGCCCTCTCTCTCTCTCTCTCTCTCTCTCTCTCTCTATTGACAAAAGCGGGACGTGCCAGCACGTTTCTTAAAGCGTCCACAGCTAAGATTTAATACAATATGATTGTATGATAGAATAATCACTGACGAAATATTTGTTTGAGATGTTTTGTATTATTTTGCACAGGTCCTGATAAGATTATAATGACTCTTTAAATAATATTATAGTTCAGTAAATATCACTGCCACGTAACGCATTCGGAATGAAGGAATTATGTAAATGGGATGATTTCATAATCATAATATACAAATTCATATCATAGCGCTAACTTGATCCAAAATCTTATCACAAGCACTAACTTTCTGACCACCCCTTGTATTTGTAAGATGATTTATAACCCAGGATTCATAACATAAGAATCATTTACCAGCCATATTTCAAGAAAAAATATTATCATTTACTGTCAAATTTCAAGAAGAAAATGTTTGTACCTACGTTCATGTTCATGCTTGTAATATGCTCGAATGTCGCCTTCAAGTTAGAACAATCTTGCTCGAAATTTCATTATGAAGAACAAACTTTGGAGAAATTAATCCGACTTCAAATATTTGTTGAGAATATAAAAAACGAAGTAGATGTAACTCAAAGTAAGGTAATGGAAGAACTGAAAGAACTTACAAGTGAACGTGAGCAACTTCAGACGGATATACAAAATATGAAAGACGACATGGAACGCACCAAAACAGTTATGGAAAGTGATTTGTCTACCACCAAGATGCAGTATTTAGATGTCATTAAGAAGTATAATGATGATTTAACAAATAGGAAAGGTTTGTTTTTTTGTTAAACCTCATTAAGAAACTTTCTTTCAATTTTTCACCAGTTAAAATATCCGGACTGTGTTTGTGGCATCAACAATTTGAAATAATATTATCTGCATGTTGACACATAATATGACTAAATTCTTATAAAATATCCTGTCACAATTCATGTTATTAAATAAATTCATCATTATTTGTCGTCTAAAAATGATTAAATACACCCGGCTAGCTTTCTTCCAAATAATGTAAAGAGTCTTGTCAAAAGCTTTTGAAAAAAATATTTTTCATTGATTTTTGTTTGATTTTAATTAGGATTTTTAGTAAGTTTTAAGCATATAAGTTTTATAAAAAAGGAAACGATCGTGCATTGTCATACATATTCCATTACGAGATTTTACGTACACCTTTATTATTTTCAGAATCATTGGTGGGACCAGCGGTCGCTTTCCAGAGCAGTAAAGTAGCCGACTTAGTGATGGCAGACAACAAGGTGATTGTTTTCAGCAACAATCTTCATAATTACAATGGTTCCTATGACAACAAGACTGGTGTCTTCACTGTACCACTAGATGGCATTTATATATTCATTACACAACTCAGCATGATTGCGAAAAGCTATTCGTACTATGGAATATATGTGAATGAAGTATCTATTACCCACGGTCTCTTTGGTGACGAAAATTATTACAATAGGTATTCAATGGCGGCAGTAGCAGATGTAACCAGGGGTGATCGTGTAACAATTAGATGTAGGGCTAGCTGTTCTGGAGACAATCTTTATGAACATTCCAGTACATCTAGTAGTTTTTCTGGCATTCTCATTCATAGGAAATAAATAATGTTTGATTTATATGCAGTAATATACGCTTGAACAGATATGCGGTCAAATATGTAAAACTGAGGCATGTACTTGACATTATTTAGTATTGCTGAAAACGTTAAAGCATAACCATTATATTGGAATAACGGTATCACGTGGATGCTTGTTGCGTTGATACATGTTGTAACTGTTGTAAGTAGTATGTGTGCATGTTGCCTTTTGGTCATAAGAGTATAATTGAATTTTGTAACAATGCGAAATAAACTGCATGCATACTTTCGATGTTATTATTTGAACATTACTTCTCTAAACCCAATCGTTTGCATTGTGATCATGATATGACATGGTTTGTATTGAAAACAATGAATATTTATTTTCATTTCTGTACGATTTTGTTTATTATCATTTATTTCAAACTTATTCTGTCTGTTTAATCACGTTAGGCTACGGTAGACCAATGAAAAGTAGATCATTTACTTCCAAGGAATGAAATCAAAATTTCAGTACAAGCTTTCCTAGTTACTGCGAACATTTACGTTATTCCTAGTTACTGTAGGTTCCTATAGTTGAAAATGAAACACTTGTGTGTGGAAAATGTACTGAAGTGCTAGGATTGGCAGAAAATATTTCAGAAAAAACGTAATTTCCAGTACTTTGATTGTTGACGTTTTTGTTCCAGTAATCCTTTTCTTATCCATATCCTGAAAACTTCAACGAATGCAATGGCTTATATATATGTAGCATGTAGTCATGTATTCCAAATCTGATCATTGATAAAGATCGCAAGTTTATTAAAATACAACGGTGAATTCTTCCATAACATCTAAAGATTAATATCGAATTACTATTGCATCCTTCTATGATTCTTAGGAAACTATTAAATATTCATTTTACAGACTTCTTTTAACACTAATTTGTGTAAATGTGCATTTATATGACCAATATACATTACTACATATTGGGAAGTTAGCAATAATGGACAAGGTAATGATCAGCTGTTCACCTATGGAGACTACTCGTATACAAGTATAATACATGTTCATGTTTGTGGTTGTTTCCCTTTGACCACGATCGTATTTATTCCTGTTTAGAGTTTAAGAATGACATTCTTTAATCAAAATAATTTCGTATTAAATACGTGTTCAGTTATCTAATCAATGTTTCTTGGTTAAGTCATAGTTTTATCACAGCACATTGCTTTAAACTGATAAATCAGACTCATACGACATGCATCAATTCTAGTGTTAGAAAACATTGATGGAATAATCTTTGTCATTGATATCAAGAAGTACAATCGCATGCTTTATACACTCTTTGAAAAATATACAACGTAATATATACATCGGAAACAGAACATAATTCTGCATCAGAGCTGTGTTTGGATAAGTTTAGCCTTTTAAATAAAGCTTTTACTGGATAATATACAATAATAATATAAACATTTTAACCAGTAGCTACACAAGAGAGGTCTGACAAGTCGTACTGAGTGAGTTTATGATAAATAAAACATTCATAATTTTTACGTCTGTTAAAAGGTGTAAATACGAGTTACTCTCCAAAATCAACAATGTAGTTTCTAAGCATCTTCATAACATCGAACACAATTTGTATCAATAATCATAACTTCGGTGGACCAGTATACAAATGTATATATTCATCGTTTTATAAAACAGTCTAGTACGTTAATTAGATATATGAAAGAAGTTAATTCCTTTTAAGAAACCAGTCATACCAACACTCATTACATCATGAACAATTTCAGGATCATAACCACACGGATACGTCACCTGTGCTTAGCAATTATTACTCGATACAATCCAATTAAAAGGTCAGACAAACATGTTTGATCTCTCGCTTTTTGAAACATTCTTGCCAATGACAAATGTATATGTATAACATTACTGATTAAGTACTAAAGTTTATTACTAAAGTTATGAAATCATAAGACTGAACGTGGAGAACCGAATGTAACAAATTTGCCAATTTAAAGACCGAAATTATGCAGAATGTTCACAAACATTTACTCTGAATACTATGTCTCTTGTTGATCACCGGCTAATGCATAAACACTAATTGTCAACCATGTAGATAGAACAAAAGGTTTTTAATTAATTTGTCTTGTGACAAAAAACGTTTCTAATATGGCCGTCATCTGACGAAGGTAAGAGTGTTGGTTTAAGTAGTAGACCAAAAAGCAATATGAGATTATTTAAATATGCATTTAACAACAATAACAACAGTTTCAGCCACCCCAACAACCACCTCTTGTACAACAACAGCAACAACAACTACTGCGATGGCGTTTGTTTACTTGATATAAATCTTCAAAATTACGTTTATTTCTTCATTTTAATGTCTGGAATACAAAACTAATACAAAAGTTTTGTTTCTTACGCATTGGCGTATTATTTCTTAGATGCAGATACAAATAGGCAGTAAGGACTTTCTCACGCTGATAACACAATTTACGACTAAGGTTGCGAGAACATATTTTGATTTCAAGTGCTGTAAGCTTTGATTATATCATCTTACCGTTATTTCTCACGGTATTTCGTGTGCTTTTCTCATAGCATAAATAAATAATCTCATGTTTTCATATTTTTCTCAAGCTGAGAAGTAAATAGATAACATCCGCATCTCTAGATATCTGCTTCTCTAACTCGAATTATTTGTGCGAGGGATGGTCAAACAGTTTTAGACATTTCAGAACAAAAGTCTTATGTGTTACGCCCGTTTCCAACTGTATTTTGTTTATATACCGACAGGCAATGGACATATAATAACTCGAATCAGCTATGGAGTTGGTATGAATGATATCGACTTTATCGCTATTTTGAGAACAATATAGCGACCATTGGATTGAAATTTACAAAGACATAACGCTCTCTCTAACGACCAAGACCAAGTGTAGCGCGCCAGCAGACATTTCCTTAAGCGTCAGCATGGTTAAGATAAAATGCATTATTAATGTATTGAGAATTCACGAATGAATTATTTGTTTGTGACATTTTCTATTATTTTATACAGTTCCTTAGAAGAATATAATGGTGGTCAGGTAACTATCAGCGCGTCCCGACGCTGTTGGAACTTAGCGAATTACAACAACGTGAGCTAAAATAAATCAAAGTAGTGTAAAACATTGGTATAAAATTATGTTAAAAAATGACTGTGGGTGAAATAATAATTAACATGTTATATCAAAATGCACGTAACTCAGTTTAAGCTGTTCAAAACATCTGCAAACATCGATAGCAGATAATGTTTTTTACTGCCTACTATAGTGTTGAATAAAAAGGTGTAATTTTAAATGTTTATTAATGGACACAAAACTACTGAACTGACGTAGTGAAGCTGGCAATGAGTTCATTAGTTTCGGGGCATTAGCAGCAAGGCATCTGTCACCATAACTGATATATATATATTATGTGCGTATGTATGTATTCTTATTACTGAATTTCTGATCATCCCTTGCATCTTTGTCAATTGATTTATAAAGTTGGACCCTAATTACTGGAATCATTTACCAGCCATATTTCTGGATAGAATATTTCATTTGGGTGTCGAATATGATGAACAAAATGTTTGTATCTACGTTAATATTCATGCTTGTAATATGCTCGAATGTCGCTTTCAAGTTAGAACAATCTTGCTCGAAATTTCATTATGAAGAACAAACTTTGGAGAAATTAATCCGACTTCAAATATTTGTTGAGAATATAAAGAATGAAGTAGATACAACCCAAAGTAAGGTCGTGGATGAACTGAAAGCTCTAACAATTGAACGTGAACAAATTCAGACGGAAATACAAAATATGAAAGACGACATGGAACGCACCAAAGCAGCTATAGAAGATGATTTATCGACCACCAAGATGCAGTATTTAGATGAAATTAAAAAGTACAATGATAATTTAACAAATAAGAAAGGTTTGTGATTTTGTAAACTTATTTAAGTAGATCAAGAAAAATTGTCATTTTTTCGCAAGTAATGCCAACCGCATAGGTTTTGTTGTATTAACACATTCTAATTTTTATTATCTGTTTAGTATCACTTTTAAATAAATCGCTAGAAAATTATCTTCAGTTGTAATTCAAATACATATACATCCATCCCTGTTTTTTATCTTAAAAGAATTAAATATTAATATACCATGATAGCCTTCCAAATAATTTTAGGACTTAAGTCAAAAGGTTATTGAAGATTAAGCTTTTTGTTTCATTTTATCAGGAATTTGGGTTTTAGCATGTTGCCTTAAGAAAACAGAGTGCAGCAATAAAGGATGTTCATTTTATCAAACATATTTGCTATATGCGGATAAATAGGGTTATACATGTTCCATAACGGGCATTGACGTACATTTTTTTCTATTTCAGAATCATTGATGGTACCAGCGGTCGCTTTCCAGAGCAGTAAAGCAACAGACAAAGTTATGGCAAACAATAAAGTGATTGTTTTCAGCAACAATCTTCATAATTACAATGGTTCCTATGACAACAAATCTGGTATATTCACTGTACCACTAGATGGCATTTATATATTCATTACACAACTTAGTATGGGTTCGACAAGCTACTCTTATTATGGGATATATGTTAATGAAGTATCTATTACCCACGGTCTTTTGGGTGATAAAGATTATACCAATAGTTATTCGCTGGCGGCAGTTGCGGATGTTACCAGGGGTGATCGTGTAACAATTAGATGTGAGGGTAGCTGTGCTGGAGACAATCTTTATGAAAATTCCAGTTCCAGCAGTAGTTTTTCTGGCGTTCTCATTCATAGGAAATAAACTGAGTTTGATTCCTATGCGGTGTTAATCCATTACATCGGAACAGATACACGATCTGCTATGTGAAAACTTTGGCATACATGTAGTTAACGTTATCTACTATTGATGAAAACCTTAATGTGCCTCTATTGTATTTGAACATGATGTGGATACTTGGACTGTTGTTATTAGTGATGAAATGGTGTATATTGGCTACTGGTAATAATTATATAATTCAATTATGAAAATGTTGCGGAATAAACTACATGCATATTTTCGCAGCTATTTTTTTAACGTTACTCCTCTAAAACCCCTTGCTTATACTGTGTTTTTTTGTGTTGAGAAGCAATAATAAATTATCCATTTGTGTATACGAATTATTATTATCATTTGATTGTTTTTGTCTGTTTGAATTTTAGCCTTATAATTTTACTACGGTGGACCCGACAAATGTATTGACGCTTTTCGATCAGCGACTTTCAATGAATGAAACCAGGATTGCCGTACAATACATTGCGTTTACCTAGTTACTGCGAACAATTACGTTATTCCTAGTTCCTGTAAGTTCCTTTAGTTGAAAATAAACATGAACATATATTTAGAAGAGTTATATAAATGCTAAGATTTGCAGAAAACAAAATGTATATCCGAAAAAGAAAACGGTACCAGAATCAATGTATTCATTTGTGTGCTGCTAATGAAATATTTTACTAATGCTCCGAAGTTATTATTGTCCGACAACGAGATGCAAATCATCAATGAATTTACCTCAGAAAAATATTATTGAACAATTAGCAGATTCATTATATTCAGAGCAACTTTTTAGTAAATTTATGAATGTATAAAAGGTTCGCAGTTGACAACTAAAATTTCTGTTGGTGACAAACTGTATTCTATCTGACTTAGCAAGTCCATCATTAATGCATAATTTATGAACGGCGAGTATGGAACAGTATTAGTACAAAAATTACATTGTGCCTTCTGACATGCCGTCTTGCTTTGTTACGTTGTCCATTCGCACAATTGACATTTCATATTATATTTTGACCTCTATTGTTCGCGCATTTTTCAGAATGACATCGTAATTTTGAGGAATGAATTGATGCATGGTATCTTTATTTGATTGTTCGTATCTCATTTATATCACCTACTTTATGAATTACTGAAAAGATAATGTCAACATGTTCATGTTACAAATGTTACATCCAAGCATGCCACACGTACAACGTAAGCAAGCAAAATGCCTAATGTCATAATTTGTACCACGAATTATGACACTGGGTGGCGCTAGCTGTTCTCAACATCGGTAATTATCGGAAGAAGGCGCAAATTATAATGCAAAACTAAAGCTGGTCTTACAAAAGTGTTGCCCCAGTGTTCTAAGTCATCTATATTGTTATTAAGGCAGGGAACCATTGTTCTTTGCAGGTCTTTGCCGCCATATCCGAATATTGCCAGGAAATACGAATAAAAAAGTCTTACTATACCATATATGTACATTCCCTGAATATATAGTCATATCAAAAGATAAGTCACACGTCTATATTCAAAATATGATACAAAGATGCTGTAAGAGCTTGGGTAATAAGTACTGGCATGAGAACATTTCCCGGACAGTAATAGTTACCGTATCCTCAAGTGACATGTTCTAGACATAATAAATTTCTCAAGCTATTTTTTTAGAATCGTGTTATTTTTATGAATCGTTTCGGACTCACTTGATTGTCAGCGAACATGACGTCATTCTCTACTCCAGTAAACTGGTTCCCGTTCCATGTTGCAGTGCACCAAAGGCTTTGTATACGCAAGTCAATGGGAACCAGTTTACTCCAGTGTCTATGTCGCCGTTTGCATAGTTTCGTATCAATTCTTATAAATGAATTTGAAGTTATTGTAAAATGACCGGTTGTCGCATAGCGAGTACTCATAAACGATGTTACTTCGTTAATTTCCGTACCCGAGTTACTTCAGAGTTGTTCCCCTTGAAACGAAATGACAGAATTTTTTTCTGACGAAAATATTTTAAGGCGATACTTACCAACGTAACACAATGAAACCCCCCAAAACAACAGCAAAACTTTCGACGACAAAACACAATTGGCAATTTCAGAATAAGGATATTAAAATATGAACGTAATAACGAAAGATAAAATAACAAATGCATGAATGTGAAATGTAACTACGTTGGATGTAAACATGAAACAAAGCAAGACCACATGATGTAATTTCTGTACTAATGCGTGAATGAAAATGTAACAATTTAATATGCAATGTTGGATATGCACGTAACAAAGCAAGACGGCATGTCAGAAGGCACAATGGAGTTTTTGTACTAATACTGTTCCATAGGCGATCACTTAATGTAGTTGGCGGTGTTGCTCGGCAAAATAAGAAAGTTCGTTAGAATGGCATGAAATTTGGTGGAATTATACCTGAAGTAGCAGCGCTTACGAATATATATATTTTATTTTACAGTTTCACGTCGGTAACATAGCAACTAAACAACGTTAAAACGCCGTCTGGCGGCACCAGCTATGTGAACGACTCGTTGTACTTTCCCCTTCATATCTTTGCTATAAATTGTCATAGATTGAAAATTCGAATTTTGCGGATGAGCGAATGCAGTGGTCTACCGAGTGATCATCACCAATGCTTTGAATATCCATGAATAGCCGGCGTGTCGGTAATTTATTGACGTCAAAATGTAGCTAAAACGCAGTGGTAGAAGTTTTTCAAAAAATAACGATTAATTTCCGACACGCCGGGCGGTCAAAACATTGATAAATACTATTCAGTAGACAACTGCATTCGCTCATCCGCAAAGTTCGAATTTTCAATCTATCACAATTTATAGCAAAGCTATAATTGGAAAAGTACAACGAGTCGTTCACATAGCTGGTGCCGCTAGGTGGCGTTTAAACGTTGTTTAGTTGCTAGGTTACCGACGTCAAACTGTAAAAAGAACTATATTTTCGTAAGCGCTGCTACTTCAGGTATAATTCCTCCAAATTTCATACCATTCTAACAAACATTCTTTTTTGCCGAGCAACACCGCGAACTACCGTAAGACATTCAGGACAAACAATTATGTACAATTTCAAAAATGAAGATTTCTGCAATCAACTGTTCTACGAACGAAGACTCGATTGGCTGTTCCATTCTTATCATTCGATTTCTACTTAATAATGAGTATGTCTAAAGTCGCCACGGATTACTGAGGACTGAAATGTATTTGTGTCGTTCTTAGAAAAAACTTCTGAATTCGCATCATTTTAAAGGTTATGATAGAATAAAACATTATGTTCATGTTATTTTATCAGTTGATACGCAATCGGGATTAATTTCTTGTTAAGCTGAATACCTACTCATGCTACATGAACATCTTCCTTCGCAAAACAAGTGTTTCCATGTAACCAACCAGTGCTGATATGTTTATCACATACTTAGTAATCATAGGCACATATATTCCCAATTGTCTGTGAATCAGATACTTAATCTATATTAATAGGGCATGTATATCGCTGTACGTTCCCGAAATAGAACACGTATCGCGTCGGCTTAGTTTGATCGATCAATCATAATTCAAGCTATTTTTTACCTGCATAATTTGGATCAAAGCAGTCTCGGTACGTTTTGACCGCCTTTTCCGGCTGAATAAAGTTAAGTCTTTTTATTCGAGTGATAAAATCGCAAACTAAGACAATTGAATTGAAAGGATACATGAATTACATTTTGTACTCTGAGACATACTACATCGAGGGCTAAGCGCAACACAGTCGTAACTTGTTCTTATTTCAATATGAGTTACGACACTGTTGCGTTGAACCCTCGACATGTAGATCTACCGGTGGGAGATAACTCTTCCGAGTAAATAAATATATTGGTCAATCGCAGTTATGTCCCTTTGACTGATATGTTCGTGAATTTTGCAAGTTATTGATTATTTGATGAAATTACACATCTAAAATACTTCTCATATGTCAATGTTAGAAAATCACTATATACGTAAATAAACAACGTACACTATTTTGTGTACTAGTAAACCTGAGTATAAAGCCATATAATAAGAGAAAAGATAATAAGATCAATATGTCACAGAGAAATATATTTAGTGTGTCATTTAATTTGGATAAAATTGTTCATGTAATTGTAACGCCGCTAATTTCTTATCTTTCTTTGTTGTGTACGCGCGTTACTTTATTTCGGGGAATTAGCTAAGTGTACAATCTTTCAGCACAGGAATTCCTGCTGCTAATTACTATTCAACAGTAGTTACTACAAGTCCAAAACTTCAATGATCCACTTTATTTTTTAAGGGAATAATAACAATAATAACGTCAATGTGAACAACAATCCAAAATTAAAACACAATAAAACGTGATGGCGAAATCGCACTAACTGGTCTGTGGACATCCACCTTACAGCTAAGACAAAATTCAAGTATCTTCTATCATATAAATTTTTGACCAGTCCACCCGAGCGGGCTTGTCATGCATACAAAAATGGGTGTAACATAAATTAAAACGACCAATTAAAATACATGTACATAAATTCTGAAACTAGAAGAAAGGGTATTTTTGAAGACAAAAAGATTAAATGATATACTTAAATTGCAAGCTGTAAGAAACGCAACATATAAGCCGCATTAAGCTAATTATCACCTTCTTTGTTTGGTCAGTTATACAAAAGTAGTTGCTATAGAAACAATATATTAAAGCCAAATAGACAGACAGAAAAGAGGATTAAACTAAGGCGAATGACGATAAAGCTAGAATGCAGTATATAAGATTATCAAGTGTTATAGACAAACAAATAATTGAACATATTAATGTATATTACGCTATTTGACTATTAAACATCCAAATTCACACATTATAAATACAAGAACACAGAGACATAAAAATACAAAATAAACCCAGCATAACATAATGTTTAGTATTCACAAGAAGTTGTAAGTTTTAAGGTGATTGGTTTTTTCTCTATTAGATTTAGATATCGATAACTATACAAATAGAAATGCGAACAGAAAACGAAACATATAATCTGAATAAGTACTCTAGAAATATTTAAGAGTAATGAGTATTATATATGCTAGGTTATAATTACGCTGGGCTTGCCCATTTCTGCAAATGGTCTGATAAGAAAATATTTGTCAAAAGGTCAAAAGGAAAATGACTTTATCGAGTTTCAACTACAGGATACCTTTATCCGTGATTGGTAATAAAAAAACAGCATGCCGATTTTAATTCTACGTTATTGTTACACATAAAACATGCAAACCTTTCAGGCAAATTTAAATCTAGGACAAATGTCGTTGATGAGATACAAATTGTACGAGAGTTTTGTGTATAACATGAACATACAAACAGGCGGAACACGACTTTCCCACGTTTTATTGCGTAATTTCTAGATGAACATTATGTGGTGTATGCAAGACGGTAGATGTTTATACAATTAACCACAATATTCCTGGTAAATAAGTGATTTTTTCAAACGAAAGTCTTTCTTAGGAATAAGATAAATTTTCAGATTAGATAAGTGTACGATGGTACGGAATGATATTTAGGTAAAAATCACATTACACAATGCCGGCTATCGTTATTAGCAACTGTATTTGATGCAAATATTTTCAACAAATGAACAGAAACTATTATTGTACATTCGGAAATAGGCTCGCATATCTCTATTGTATCTATAATTCACAATATAAACACCGGCTTACTCAATCAGGGCGGTACAAAATAAAGAAGCAACGTAAGAAAACGAACTAGTAAAGCCTCTGTGGAAATGTTATATCTTTAAAACTAAAACATAATTTATCCACAACAATTTATCAGGCGCAGATCAAGCGTAAATCGGCCAATCTCAATAAAATGACCTAAACCGCGTGTATCAAATAAGAAAAATAAAATTGCTGACTCAGTTTCATATACAGCTTTTTATACAAGTACTGGCTTTTCTGACTGAGGAAAACATAATGTGCCATTCGTTGACATTGGTATTCGAGTTCAGTGGTAATGTAAAGATCATGTGAGCAAATTTTCTCCTGACTGTCGAATGTTTGATGTTTTGAGCTTCTTAAGCACGGAACTTTAGGTACAAATTTTTTTCTGAGTTTTGTTGTTGAGTGGAATGTACAAGAATTTAGTAAAAATCTAATTTTGATTATATCGTATCTTTTAATAGAACTAATGAGTATTCATTTCTGTTCAACTGAAAATTGAAATGAATACCACTTATAGATTTTAATTAGGTACATTATACTTCAAAACTCGCAAAGCTTCGTTCTTTTTATAATTATCGGCTTCGTTCAGTATTTTACACTTTTTATGAATACAAATTGTATTTCCACAAGAGTATACACATAGTGTAACTGGAAATATAAAAATGTGATATTTACGTTACCAAAATGTATTTTATTCTACTCTATGAAAAACAGTCTGTTTGCATTTATATAACCAATATCTTTTCTCACTCTTTCACTCTATGTATAGCATATGGTATAATATTTGTGTTTTATGTACATTTTGCAAATGTATTTAGTTACTGTGGTCCTCAAATCTCTCATAGACTGAACCGGGGTATGTTAAAATTTTCATCTTGTTTTTAAACTTGATTCTCTTACCATGATGTGCATTTATAAGGCTGGTTTGTGTAGCCCTCAATACGAAAAACAATCGTGTCTATCAAAATTGTCTGACATCAAGGTTTTACTCAAGAACTGTTTCATTATTCCATACATGTAACATTATAGCGATATTTATGTTACCAATGGTAACGTCAATATATTACCATGTAAACATTAATAAATGCATCCAGTCTAACCATATACGTATACGACAGTAACCGTTTGTTTACTGAACTGATTTATTTACAACATTATGAAGTACAAATATCAAATTTAATACTTACCCATGTCCTCATTCGCTTTTATTTTAATACCACTGAAATGATCGAGCTTTTTCTTGATTTACTTGTCAGATATAGCTGCCCAGCATGCATATTACAAAACGGTATATAGAACTATAAGGAAACAACTATATATGCAAAAAGACATGCAATAAGGACAATTGTGAAAGATCATGATTATAACGTAAATATTGGTAACGTAAATTTTTTTCAACATGTTAACTTACTTAGACAAAAAAATTGCTTAAAGACTGTGAGTGAAATTTATGATAAATGATGTTTGAATCAGTCAAGCTCTCGGCTGTGATAAGGTTAGTATACATTGTAGTTGTTGGTGTCACACTGTACTAGGTAACGTAAATATCCAGGGAAAATGTTCATTTCCATGAGGAATAATTTATAGTGGATGTAGTTCAGAAAAGCATAGCGGTTCACTAAATATCTAAATTACAATGCCAAGCGGTGTCTATAATCTTTAAAAAAGTAATAATGTTTAATGTTTTCTAAATAAGTCGTGTTATTTTATGGTCCGTCTTAAATTTTCGCAGACTGAAATTATGAGACATCATTCTAATTCATTGTTTCGAAAATATGTTAGCTCTCAGAATATTGAAATTGCCGATTAAATAATGTCTGGTATTTTTTATGTAAGATTCACTATTTCAGAAGCCAAATATCAACTTACCTGTCTGTTAGTTCAAGTTTAAATACTTCTGTTGTTATTGAGACATCACATAAATATCGTTTTTCAGCATAAATTAAATATTCAATCAATTTTCTTAATTCGCGTTAGCAATTATGTTACCTTTTTCTATCATAGCATGCAATAATATTATTGAATGGTGAAGAAAAATGATTTTAAAACTTGATTCATAGTGTCAGAAAACAACAATGAGACAGTAATTACTTCGTTTTGGGTCATTTTATTGAGATTGGCTGAAATGATCGTTTCAAGTGTTTATTCACTATTCACGAGACGGGAGAGATCAGACGAATTTAATGATAATACAGACATAAAATGTACTTGAATTGGAACCAGATGGAATTAATCATTTTATTTTCAATTTCGTTTTTTTCTTTTGCATTACAGACATAAACTTCTTAATTAAACGAGTCAGAGTCAAGGGGTAGGTTATGAAACGAAAAATGTGTTTATAGTATAAATACGGATTTCGGTTCCAGGCATTGCGTCTTTCACAAGGTCGTATTTTAAATTCGAAAGAAAAGGCTAAACTGTCAAGTTTAAACAAGATGGGTGAAATGGCATTTCGGACGTAATACGTGATTTATCAGATTATATAACGTAATCTTTGGTAAATATAGATAAAAGATCTGCTAAAAATATTCGCGTTCTTTATGACACAGATTTGGACTTTTCATACGTACAATATCATGTCGACATATTTGTTTTGCAAAATATTTGATAGCTTATAATTATGCATAAAATCATAATTAAAGAAATGGACGACCTTCATTAACATGCGTGCCTCCGTTGGAGAGGAAGAGAACGTAAATATGATTTTTCGTTTGTTTGGGTTTTACGCCTTTTTTAATAGCCAGAGTCATATGTAGCGGACAGTTCACCTAATCATCGTTCCTGGGAAGAACCAGTACCTGACTCCATCCTCCGTAAGCAACTACCCAATTTCTCGCAAAAAGAGACATGGTCAGTAGCTGGGCTCGAACCCACAAAACTCTATCAGTGAGAGGTTACAGTGATTTTAAGTCAGCGACCTAAACCACACGGAGGCGTAAATAGGTAGTGTACATATATACAAAAGTTTGTCTTGTTGCATGACATGAAATGTGATGGAACTAACCAGCTTCCGTACGTTGGAACTGGATGATTTGCCAACACAGCCTTAAGATACAATGTAAATACAATGGGCATCTGTTTCTTATCTGAATTTCGTTAAACTAAATATTATGCTATTCATGCTGTTATTTAATTGAATATATTTATCATCAGATCAATTTTCAAGAGCAACACGGAATTGCATTTTACATACGAGGATCGGTCCGAGAGTTCTCTTCAGAATATCACTACATGTAAAGGGAGATCATTGAGCCAACCAATGCCGAAAAAGTCCGGAACGTTTATCCGGTTGCCCGAACTTCAGTAATCGACAAATTAACGTTTACTCGCATGCACGCATACTAAATCGACTTATACGAGTATTTATGGTTAAATATGTTAAAATTCGGGAACTGTGACGATTATTAAATTCAGTCATCGACTTTTCACTCAATCAATTACAGTCCTGCATCTGATATTATGTGCAGCCTCTTCTGATTATAGTTTGTTATAATTGGAAGATTTTGATGAACCCAACATTGCATATTAACAGGATGGTTCGAGCCTTAGTGCTAGTTTACTAGTATTAAATAGGTTCTTTGACACTGTTACATGTCTTGCCATTATATTGAGTTTATATTAGGATAAAATGCCGAGATTTAGACGGCTTGACTCCTTACTAAATTTAGAAAGCGATAATATATCTATACTAACAAATGTACATATCAACTAAAACAAGTTAAATATCTGAAAATATATATTGAGGCACCCAAAACTCTTAGTTGAAAAAACGTACTTTAAAGCGTAAAAATATTTGAATACAACCACTTTATAACTTCTTGTATTGGTCACATAAACCCGAACACAGATTTGAATGACGTTGTAGCTTATTCTAGATTTCAACATTGTAGTTATAGATAATTGATACACAAACAAGTATGAATTCAAGTCAAAATGATTTCGGAACGTCCCTTTTGTAACGTATGTAAATGGTTTCCTATAAAAGGATTCAGAATAATTAAATTTCCTCAAAAACTTGAGATTCCGTCGATATATTTATTTCTAAGAAAAAGTATTAAATTCAAAACTGAAAATGTTTTTATTCGCGATTATTTCCATGCTGTTGTTCGGGTCAAATGTGGCTTTCAAACTTGAACAGTCTTGCTCCAAATTCCATTATGAAGAGCAAACTTTGGAGAAATTAATCCGACTTCAAATATTTGTTGAGAATATAAAGAACGAAGTAGATACAACCCAAAGTAATGTCGTGGAAGAACTAAAAGTTCTAACAAGTGAACGTGAACAAATTCAGACGGAGATACAAAATATGAAAGACGACATGGAACGCACCAAAACAGCTATGGAAGATGATTGGTCGACAACCAAGATGCAGTTTTTAGATGATATTAAAAAATACCACGACGGTGTTGCAGAAATCAAAGGTATGTGTTTGTTTCCATGTTCGTAATTTGAACGAGTTTTACATGTGTTACTAAGAATTATACATTCTGGTGTTTGTACCGTGTATTTCTACCATGTATAATTCTTCTTGTTTTTTATTCATCAAATCATTCTTGATAAATATACTTCATCAAAACAATATCATCTGAAAAATATCTCTGATTCAAAATGTTAGTTTTCTATCTACCTGTGTATAATATGTCGTAGAATGATGCATGTACTGTGTTTCATTACAAGAATGATATATTGCTATGCTTTCAGAATCTATGATGGTACCACCAGTGGCTTTCCAAAGTTATTTTGTGATAGACAAAGCAATGACCGACAATAAGGTGATTGTATTCATCGCCAGCCTTCGTAATTACAATAATTCCTACAACAGCAAGACTGGTGTCTTCACTGTACCTGTAGATGGTATCTACTTATTTATTGCACAGCTAAGCAAACAAAAAAAGCAAACATATTATGGAATATACGTTAATGAAGGATCTATTCATCATGGTTTATTTGGAGACAAATCTTACAACCATAGTTACACACTGGCTACTGTGGCGGACGTTGTCAAGGGAGCTCGTGTAACTATTAGATGTAAGGCTAGCTGTGCTGGAGATAGTCTGTATAATGACAATGCAATGTCTTCTTTCTTTTCCGGCGTTCTCGTTCACAGAAAATAAGAAATATATCCTCCAAGTGTCGACCAAGTGTTATCTTCTGTGACCTTGACCTTAATCCTTCCGTAAAATGCACTCTGCACGTTGTTTCGGTGGGGTGAACAATTGAGTCAAGTCTCTTCAAAATCCTTCGCAAGCTTAAAGAGTTACAGAGCGGACACGAATTGCTAACAGACGGCCGACAGCGTCATAACATAGTACGGCGTTTGGGCGTATAAAAATGAATCTTTCTGTGCGTACTAAAACCCTTTTTAGACTTACAGGCAGTTTTTATGAAGGCTTGCCTTCCTATACTTATTACAGTAGATAAAGGTCATTTGAGGTTATTACCAAATCCTTAACACCAAATCCTTACTATGGCGGTGAACAAGACAGGGCGGAAGTACATCAGCGATCTAACAAAGATCGAAAAATAGTTCCATCATTTTAGGATTCTGTTGATTTGGAAAGCATGAGAAATATTTTGACAACAGAAAATACGTTTAATACTTAAGTGTTCACTCACACATAAATTTCATTCATAATCTGTCCAGGTAACACGGTTTACTACGTATTAAATTTTTTTGCATTCATTGAGTACAAATATTACGGTATAGACACAAGGTCAGTAATTCAGTATACAGTATGGTTTACGGAGTTAATAGTATACAGATCAAAGCGCTGAAGGCACTGAAATAGTTCGGCTTTTCAAAATAACAATGCCGAGGGCTGGCAACTTAAATAATTTTTATCACCCTCTCAAAAATTTCCTCACTGCTGTTTGTGTTTTAAATTAATGAACATACTAATATTATATTGTAATAATACCATAAGATACTATAACCTATATGATGGTATGTATGTCCCATTTAATGGTAAGACAGTTATATCACTCCATGATATTACATGTAGATAGTTATGGTCTTACATCGGGGCCTCCGTGGTGGAGTGGTTATGGTCACTGACTAATCCCCTCAACACTGCGAGTTGAAATTCCATCATAGGACCAAATATCACGTGGTGTCATCAGCCGACCAATTTTACTGTCACAGTGGTGTATATACGTGTCACCGGTGCTCACTTATCAGAGCAGGTTGGTTTGGTATTAAACAAAATGAAACGAGTTTCGAAGGTGGTGTGTCTATAATTCAATGGTAAAATCTGAAACATGTAAGTCGAATACTCTGCATTCTGCACTCGACTCTTTGGTGGGGACTAAACGCCGCATCGACCAAGACTTGCCGGCACCGTCAAACACGGTATCCTTTTATATATTGCATTATTGAACTTAGGGGGGGGGGGGGGGGGGTGTTTCTCCGCTTGTAACATAAATATACAGCTCTTATACAAGAAAGAATAACAATGTAGTATGCAACATTGGAAGATTTAACCAAAATATTAACTCTGAACTGTAACATCTCCGTCTTAAGCAATGGGCCAATTTCTATGAAACTTTATAGGGCACTGGCATAGCTTCCTGTAGGCACGTGCCTACACTTTTTCTAAACACAGGAACAAAAATAACAATGCGAATAACGCAATAAAATTAATGGTTATGGACTGGAAGAAAGGACCATCACAGTACCCAGAGCTTAAACAACGTAAATCCAGAACTGCAGGAACTTCTAATAGATATATTTTAGGCTATCGCACACCGGAAAATGCTGCAGAATGCGTCCCCGGCAATCTACGGTGAAAGGATTTTCTTGTTCGTATTACCTTTATATCTAAGGGAAGCAACTCGAACTGATTTCTGAATCCAAAATAAATCTTATTTGAAGGTAGTGGTATGGTAATTTTGTGCGAAATTCTCCGTATTCTGAAAATAATCTGAATTTGCATATCATTATTATATTTTTTTTTCATTTTCTACTAATACATGTTATATCCCGCAAACGAAGTTTGAGAGGTGGTATTGGATCGAGTCATTCTGTCGGTGGATCAGGCGGTTGGTTGGTCGGTCAATTGGTCCGTCCGCAAACAATATCACAAATTGTGTGGAGCAAACCACTTCCACATTCCTTAGGCGATGGCAAGGACGTATATATGTATGTATATAAGCCCTTGTATGTATATAAGTCCTTGGCGATGGTAATGAAACTTGAAATATGTTATTACCATGAAGTGTAGATGTGCAATACACAATTTATCTCCATGCGGCCAGTCATTCACAAATTCCAGTTATGTGCCCACATGGTGATAACATATCTCAAGTTTCATTACAATCTCTTAAGGACTATGGAAGTAGTTCGCTCCACAAGCTTGTGATGTCATATGCGGACGGACCAGCCGTCCGACAGAGTTACTCCAATATACCCCTCTCAAGCTTCGTTTGGTGGGATACATAACAACATATATAAACAGAAAATGAAACTAGAAATGTGTCCGTAGGACATGGATGCCCCCGCCATTTCGCACTGGACACAGAAATGAGTGTTGTGTGGGAAATATGTGAATACAACATAAAGCAGGTTGCTTGGGAATGCTGCCAATAGTGGGAAGTAAAGATCACCTAAGGGTGGTAAACACACAACTACATGTACTTTCACTATTTCGATATAAGGAATGAAGGTAAATATATAAGTGTCCACTGTGACCTTGACCTTTGAGTAAACGACACAGGTTTTGCGTATGACACATCATCTTAATATGATGAACATTTGTGCCAATTTATTTCAAAATCCCATCATACATGACAAAGTTATAAGCCGGACATGAACATACACTTTCACTATATCCATAATAATATGCACAAACTTTTAATGTCCACTCTGACCTTGACCTTTGAGCAAGTGACGCAGATGATGCGCAGGACACGTCGTCTTGATATGATGAACATTTGTGCCAATTTATTTCAAAATCCAATCATGCATGACAGAGTTATAAGCCGGACATGAACATATACATATAATGCTTTAAGTGTCCACGGTGACCTTGACCTTTGAGCAAGCGACACAGTTTTTGCGCATGACACATCGTCTTGTTATGATGAACATTTGTGCCAAATTATTTCAAAATCCAATCATGCATGACAAAGTTATGAGCCGGACACGAAAATTCCGTCACACACACATACCAACGGACAGGGTAAACAATATATGCCATCCGCCATTTCATGGCGGGGGCATAAAAAATATGAAAAGAACAACTTTCATTCAAATGCTTATGATATTGTTTAAATTCATAAATTCAATGTTTTCTGTTTGTATAGACTATGTATAGATAACTCGATATAAATATGCATTTAATATCATAAGACAAAGAATCTAAGAAATATTGAAGACTGGAGAATTTTGCGCCAAATTACCATACCACTTCGTTCAAATTATCTCCCTTATTAAAAACAACAAAATGTGATTCTGACTTTATTTACCTGTTTTTCTGCCTCAAATCATTAATTTAACATCCTTTCTAATATCCCTATAAAAGTAGAACATTTTCTTAGCTGATTATAATTACAAAAACGATATTATGTAAAGATGTGTTTGAGGACCGTGGGAAAATTTATTTTGGATTCAAGTCAGCTCGAGTTGTTTCCCTTAGATATTAAAATAAGGGAATAGGAATAAGAATGACCTTTGGATGCAGATATGCAACTTTCTTGTAAAATCAGTTGATACTGAAAACTCAAAATGATTATCAAGGAAAAACTGCAAGATCTTAAATTCATATTAAAATATGTTAAACTGTAGCACATCAGATTATGCTGCAGAATGCATCTCCAGTGCCTACACATTATTATACGGCAATACGCCACTGTAAGGCGGTCCCTTGCAGGAAGCTTAACCAAAAATGTTCAAAAAATTAAATTAAATAAACCCTAAAAACTTTATCCGAAACCACGAGGTAGGATATTGTCTAGTAGACCTCTACCAATTGTTTATGGGGTCAAAATTGGCTTCGCCCCAGGGATTTACTCTATTTTATATACTAAAGACTTATATAGGAATATTTAAAAATATCTTGTCCGAAACCACAAGGCCTACTGAGCTTATATGTATAGATTTTTGGTATATATGTAGCAATGTCAGCAGTTGACCTAGGGGTCAAATTGACTCGACCTCGGGGAAACTATATTTTATATCTATAGGCTTGAATATAGGGACATTAAAAAATCTTCGTCAGAAACTACGTCTTCTAGAGCTTAGATATTAGGTGAGTAGCATTATCTACTAGACTTGTACCAGGTTTATTCAATATATTGCTCCGGGGTAAAAATTGGCTCCGTCCCGTAACTTGAATTCACATAGCCTCATGGAATTTTTAAAAAATCTTCCTATCGTTCCTTGAGTCCATATTTGGTGTGAGGCATTGTCTAGTAGACCTCTATCAAGTTTGTTCAAATCCTGGCCCTGGAGTCAAATCAATTAATTTTGCAACTGGTCTTTTTTCTGGCGAGCGATCTTGTATATTATAAGTCACATGCATGAAACCTACCGGTCTTTAAAGTATCATGATAATCACTCATAATGTCAAAATGGCTTATTCACCATTAAGATGTAAATGCTATAAAGGAATTGTAGCTAGCTTGAAGCATTTTGCAGTGAATAGCGACTGTTTTATGTTTGTATGTTATAAAATCACCTTTTAAAAAGCGCCCCCTTGTGAGGAGCAAACAGTATAAGCAGGATAGTTGATTTATGTAGATAGTATTAGCACTGACCTTTCCCTGCACAATTAATACACATCAGTAATATATATCAAAATTAATATAAATAAACAACATTTTTAGCAAATTTTTATTGAATCAAACAGTTATGCAATACAATGTTTCTGTATATTAATTGTCAATACATAGACACATAAACATACAGTTCACACATTTAGTTACCGTCCATACAATTCTGATGTATACACATCGCTTAATCTATGCAACTACAAATCCATTATTTAATAACTTCTTTCACCAAGTTAAAATTTCTAATGAGCAAATTCAATCAACCACGTTCATATATGCTTTCAACAGGAACAAAAAGCTCAGCAGATCAGTGGCAGCCACACTTGCCTCAATGAATTATTTTATTTTGGTTTGACAATGATATAGTTAAGCTTAATCGGTAGGTGCATGATTATTCTAACACGAATAGCACCATTCTAGCTAGGGTTAAACCTGTGAACAAAGGCCTTCCCTGGGACGACGGATAAAATGTGGCCATCATTGGCACAGATGGTCCATATTCGGATGTATTTAATCAACGAATGGCTTTTACTCACAGGGTGGCTTTTATTCACAGGTAACCACCAACACAGGTTTGTAAAATTTATATAAATATGGTATTACGGAACTTTCGAGTTTTAAAACATAAATTCTGATGCTATAAGCGTTTTGCTCAAACTGCCTACACAACATAATGTCTCCATATATAACGTCAAAATCGCTCAAACCTGGAATTCATTTTCTAACATGCTACCAAATCACCATTCATTCAGAGACAGTATCACATGGTCAATTAATTTGCTTCACCAAAAATTAAACAAATGTTCAATTTTGTTAATATCTAGAAAATATTGTATTAATAAAAGTAGATAAAAATGAACGTGTGCTGAAACGTAATACACATGAAAATGAATAGAAATTAGGTTACTTTTGCAGTGACAAAATATAGCGTTTTTTAAAAGATTTTTATTAACATGGCAATTTCTCCTTAAAAAGAATGTCCTAATATCAATAAATTAAATTGATTACATGCATGAATGATAAATATACGTACATCCCCAAATCAATGTTATCTTGAGAGTGAAAAAACTTATTCAAGATTTCCGTTATGTTATAACGAGGTACGACTGTATAATGCGCCATGTTAATGTAACATCCACAGGGTATGGGTGCTTTGTGAACAAATGAATTGCATAACATAAAAAAATAAAGACAAAAAATGATAAAAATATAAGGCAAATAAATAATAAAACAAAAATAAATTCACTTGAAGGGGATGTTGACGGAAAAAATATGGTTTACTACCAAGTGTTTATTTATGGTTCGATTTTTTTGTCCATATTTAGAGTTCGTGAATTGCTATGTTTTCTTTATCAATAATTGATATTTCTATATGTATTTGGTTAATCCTCAAAAGTCAAATGGGGTCATGCTGAATTATTGTGCTCCGATCACTATGTTGTTGTTCTTAATCTGTTTTGAAATTCAAAATTTTAATTTTCAGTCCAATTTTTTTTCATCAGATTTCTGAAAGAAAAATACACAATATATTTTTAAAGATGTGTAACAACGTAATGATAATATCAAAGCTAAACTGGATTAAGGACAAATGGTGAAACCAATAAACTGGTTCCTGTTCCATTTTGCAGTGCATCAAAGACTTTGTACAGACAGACAGAGTGATCAATTAAAGGGAACCAGTTAACAATATCAATGTAATCATAGTTGTCTCCCTTTAATAAGTAAATACTAGAAAACAAGATGTGTTTCAAAAACACAATGCCTCCTCTGGGTGCCCTTTAACTTGAAAATGTACAAAAAAAACAATGGGCCATAATTACGTATAAAACGAACGAATCACAATAATAAATTAAAATAATAAACTAAAGTATTATTGGGCCCCGAATTTTCAAAATATGACTATAAACCAGCATAGCCCATGCACTTGCATGTGATTTCTTAATTTGACGTGTAAAAAGGATCATCATATGTAAATTCGTCAACGAATAATGCCATTTAATATTAGCGCATGTAGTTGACGATTAATTTTTGATCATATCAATTTACTAGTTTATAGATTTAAAAAAAACCTAAACAATGGTAGTTTACTAAGATGAACCCACAGCAGGCTCATGAAAGTGATACAAATTTTATATTTGGTTGGTTTACAATAAATATATACTGAACGTAATCAAACTTGTTTTTGACAACCGTAACTTCTCTGTATCTCTATATTTGCATCCCCTTTTAGAATTATTTGTTGCACTATATTTCCCCTTTTGACGGGCATGGGTAGTGAAGAAAACTTTGGAAAAAAATCACTGCCTTGTCCGTACGGTACGGATCGGAATGGTATGGCATTTTCCCAATGAATTTTGAAGGGGAGTGAATCTGCCAGACAATTATGGCAGAGGCTGAATACAGTTCCCACATCTACAATATTTACCTCCCCTGGCGGCTATCTTGAAAATCTAATTAATTTGACTAGCATTGATAGAGGATATTTATATTTTTGTTCTGATAATTCTAAATATAGAATTTTCATATGTGACAACTACATTTCTAAAACCTGATATGCTTTATGTTTTCTCCAACTTCATGATTAAGTTATATTTTGTAAATTGAATTGTTAAATAACCACTTTTTTTTCCATAAAACACATAAGAAATTTGACTTTCAAGATGGCCGCCAATTCAAAACAATGGAGGTAAATATTGTTGTTGTGGGAACTATGTATTGCAATCACCTCCGTCGTGTTATGAATAAAAAAATTGAAGCATTTTGGGTTCTGGGTGGAATAAAAAAAAAACGGAAAGAAATCTGCCTTTATTGAAACCACAACGTGTCGACAATGTTTTGTTGATGTCTCGTACAAATTGGGATTTACGACCAATATGGCAACTTACATGAAATGACACCATCCTGACGAATTAGGCTAAGCAGTGGGCGACTGTGCTGAAATGACCATAACGGTTGATTAGACCTTTTAACAACGAATGAATAAATACGTAACAATTCCTTTCATTATGCCTGATGCTGCCTAACAATAACGTTCTAATATAAACCAAATAAGGGGCTACTTTTAAAAGTAAAATTGATACTCACAGAAAGCGATATTGATGTCTTGAGTTGGTTGATAAATCTACCATTTCATTACAAAACCCAGCATGACCAGCATAGAACACAACATCCCAATGTTTACAGACAAACCATCTACTCCATTTGCTGTATTGTTAATAAGTATATTTTAAATAGATGGATGATAAAATGATAAGAGCATTTATTATTTATCACAGAATTTTTCACCAAGGTTGAACGTGGTATTAACAACCCGGGTCATTTGGCGACTTTCCAGTTTTAACGGTGGAGGATCCAAGGCATACATCCAGGTGTATATACGTGAAATATGATCCCGGTTGAGATTTGAATTCAGGGGCGAAGGCAGGGCACAAAAAGTCCACCCCTCTGCTCATACTGACGAGTGAATTCATGGTCCAGACGAGCAGAAAGTAAGCTACGGTCATCCGACGTGATGAGTAGCTTTTGTCTGATAAAGCCAAAGCTTAGTTACAGTCAGTATTGCATGCAATACATGTCCCCTGCCATCATTTACCATTGAAATATTAGCTGATGTTTATAAAGCATCTTTCTAGAATTTTTAATGATGATAATTTTGTCTATATGAGTGATTTGGCTGCAGTTATCATCCGGACACTTACTTTTAATCTTTAGTAACAGCGATTAAGAAATTTAACCAGCAAATGCATCCCACACCACGATCCTAAGCTACACACTACCAACTTTCAATGAAATCCACCACCCTTAACAGAAGTTATCAATCGGTAAGAAATTTCTATTTTTAATAACAGTGACCTTGATATTTGACCATTTGACCCCAAATGCAATCCGGTTTCAGTGTATCCGCTAATTTATGCCCATGTATCAATTTTCATTGAAATCCATCACCCCTTATTCGGAAACCAAATTTCTATTTTCAGTAACAGTGACCTTGATATTTGACCCCAAATGCTATCCTACTTTAGGTTATCCCCTAAGCTACTAATATACCAGCTTTCATTGATATATATCACCCCTAACGGAAGTTAGCATTCGTAAACCACTACAGACATATGGACGAACATCGACAAACACTATAGTTCTCTCCAGTATGACATGGGACTAACAAACTGACCCTGTTGAAGTTATAATCACATCATAGGATGTAGTAAGGCATTTCTTAGAAGGGTCAGTTTTATCTCAGATATGTAACTTAAAAACTAAATATATGATTAAACATAATTTTAAGTACCCTTCACACACGCGTCTTTGTCACTATTCGCCTTCCATGCGCTAGTACATATACAAGTATTATCATCATTATCACACTTGGTGTTGTTCACATTCACGGAGCAGTCTGTGTTTTGGGCACAAGTATCGCCTAACCCTGAGTATAAAAAATACTTCATTTCAAATACAGCAAATCACAAACTGAATACGTCAATGTTGAATCACCCTTGAAGCGTTTGAAAATAGCCTTATTACTAACTAGAGCTGTCATAGAGGCGACTAATGCCCCATTCGCCACTTTGACACAAAGAATGTGATAGTATACTATACGGCTAAGTTCAAGGGGACATAACTCTGAAATGAGCTGATCACTGGGTGAGAAAATTGTGTCTTGCACATCTACATTTCATAATGATAATATGTTTTAGGTTTCAATTGAATCCCTTGAAAAATGTAATAACTGATATGTAAAAGTGGTTGTTAATGTGTTCCTGAGACTGTGCTGCACAGTGCTTCAATGTTTTGGAAAGTTTCGTCCCGGTATGCCAACACATTTTTAATGATTAGTAAAAAAACTCCCAAAAATGCTCAAAGTGTACAATTTGTAGTGTGACACGAAAACAATTTACATCTTCTATATATTATCTTTAATTACTTTAATTCTGTGTCGAAGTTTCATGACTAGAGCATAAAACAGGAACAAGCAATCATATTTTCCTTGTCCCTAAAAAGTTTTGACTAATGTCCACTTTCTCAAAAAGATAAAGCCCCATCAAATTTGATACATTGATGCATTTTTTGCTTTGGTGAGCTAAAAACGTGATCTTTTTCACATTTAGTCGCCAGTGCTTTAATTTCTTACTATTCCATTTAAATATAATTTATCACCAAAGGACGGCACTTTAAATTTGTCCACCCCCCTTCAAAAGTTGAATTGACAAAACAAGATCAGTATTGACTAACCCTGAATAAAGAGATATGTCACTTCCAAAAACAGAAAATAACAAAGGTGCCAATGTTAAAATCCCATTAGCTTTTTGCTATAAAAATGTATGCAAAAACAAACAATTGCTGATATTATCCCAATATAATTATTACTGAAGAAGCAAGCCCTTTTTCTTCTAAAAACACTCATTTCACTGTGAATTTTGCTTTTGTAAACTTTAAATATATAGAGCGCGTGACGTCACTTCATGCCGTGTGCATAATACGACTGCGGGAAAACACAGCTGTTCTATAAATAGTATCTTTGTCAATGATATTGAATACAAGAAGGCCATGATGGCCCTATATATCGCTCACCAGATAAGGACTTACAGAGAAAATTATCACGAGTCTTTGTAAAATATGATCCAGGGGCAGGGCCAATTTTGACCCCATGGTATAATTTGAACAAACTTGTTAGTGGTCCACTAGATAATGATACATACAAAGTATCTAGGCTCTAGGCATTGTGGTTTCGGCCAAGAAGATTTCTTTATTTTTCCTGTTTAAGACTATATGAATCAAGTATCCCCTGGGGCGGGCCAATTTTGACCCTAAGGCAATAATTTGAACAAACTTGGTAGAGGTCCACTAGACAATACTACACACTAAATATCAAAGCTCTAGGCATTGTAGTTTTAGACAAGAAGAATAAAAAAAATCTTTATATAAGTCTATATAAAAGCAAGTGACCCCTGGGGCGGGACCAATTTTGACCCTAGGACAATCATTTGAACAAACTTGTTAGAGGTCTACTAGACAATGCTATACACAAAATAGCTAAGCACTAGGCCTTGTGATTTTGGACAAGAAGATTTTTAAAGTTTTTCCTATTGGTTGCCATGGCAACCAGTCTTTAATGAAGTTAAATTATTTTAACAACTTTGGTAGAGCTTCATGCAAAAAGCATCCATGTAAAGTTTCGAAATTGGCCAACTGGTTAAGAAGAAAATGTTGTTAAAGCAATTGTTGACGCACGCACGTACACACACACAGACGACGGACATCACATGCGATCACAATAGCTCAAGAGCTAAAAATACGATAGTGGTTCTGGAAAAAATTTTCTTGCTATAAACTATGCATGAATAATACCTTTATATAGGTCCAATGTGTCCACTTCATTCATTTTGAGCAACTACTGAATAAAAATAACTTAAAGATTCAATCATAAATCATTATAAAGATACAATGAAATCGTATTCTGATTACCTATAGCCATACACCCATCACCACCTGCGTTGTTCTTGTATGCGCCAGTACATTTACAAGTAGTATCACATACGGAATTGGCGACATTTGCAGAGCAATCTGTACTTTCGGTACAAGTATCGCCTAACCCTGAATAAAAAAGGTGTCATTTCAAACACAGCAAATCATAAACAAATTGAAAATGTCAATGTTGAAACACCCTCCTGTTATTAAAGTATAAAATGTAGTATGGAAATTAATGTATACGTCTTACTATTGGTGCCCATTTTTTTGGGGATCGGCAACGGAACTGCGAATTCTTGACCACACCGATACAAAACCTTGCCAAAATAAGCACCGCCAATTATTTTGTCAATGAATTTTTTGTTGATTTTTTCTTCTTTTTTTAATAAAGATATATATTAATATGCAAACCCATCTTGAGAATAAGATTTTATTTCACGAAATCCCAGTCCATTCCATCAGGTGGCTGAGTTACGGTTAACTGGTTTCCTCGCTCTGCAAGTGTCTTTTAGCGATCCCAATGCATATATCTAGCGATGCGCACTATTAAGTATTTATTGTCTTTATGAATGAAACATTTGTCCAGATGGCAATTATGAATGAAACTGTCGTGCGGATGAAAACTGAATTATTAAACTCAATAGTTTTACAGTTTGAAATGCCAAACAATGTAATAATTCAAAATTAACACAATCCTGAAATATATCCAACTCGTATCATAACTGCAATTGGTAGTTATATAATCAGTGGTATTATTTTTCAACACGAATGTATGGATAAGAGGCATCACGTTTTTGTAAATACAAAACTGGGTTTACCAATATAGCTCTCGCTTCGCTTTTGCTTCTAAAATGTGTCATTTCAAATGCAGCAAATGAATTATAATAACTTAAAGATTTAACCATTACAAAGACAAAATGAGATATAATTCTGAATACCTATGGCCTCACAAGCATCATCGCCAGCATTGTTCTTGTATGCGCCAGTACATTTACAAGTAGTATTACATACAGAATTGGGGACATTTGCACAATCTGTACTTTGGGTACAAGTATCGCCTAACCCTGAATAAAAAATGTATCATTTCAAAGACAGCAAATTATAATAAACAAACTGAAAATGTCAATATTGAATCACCCTCGTACTAAGTACAATTTTTAAGGCAATAAATTTATAGTAAATATCAGCTTAGGGAAATTTTGAAGGTGTTGTTATAGAGAGGTTGTTGCTCTACAGAGGGTCACTCTGGAGAGGTTGTACTGTATATAATAAAATAGAAAGGTACCCATTCAACAGTCAAGCGAAACAACCAATCTGAACTGCAATGAAAAACGACGACAACGGTTTTCTTTGTGTGATGGACGGCAAGAGCGTTTTATCTACTAGGCACAACAGCTTCTTATTTGATGAAAATCGACAAAACATACGAAGTTTTGCCAAATTAACACATATTTTGACCCATGTCGTTTTCGATGTCCCCTATATAGGTGTACAGTTCTAGGCAGTATGTGGTCGATTTTTGTATCAAAACTCAATATACGAACATAGAAAAGTGCTCACTTCCAAAAATAAACATGTTTACTTGATTTTAGACTAGCTATTTTTGTCGAACGCATGTAATCTGTGCCTAAGACAACAAAATATCGCTATAAACTGAACTGTTTTGAAAATCATACATAAACAGTACTGTAGTTATTAATATGAATTTTAAAAGCTGTTTAACGTATAAATATTAGTTTTATTTCATTCAGTAACTCAAGTCAATAATTAGAACGCTACCATCATGGCTTATATTGTTCACATCGACCGTGACGTAAACAAACTACGAGTTTCGTAATTTAAAGTTAATATTGTACAATTTTTTTTCATATCAAATGTCTTGTTACAGCTAATTCAGTATATGGCATTGGTAACATGGTGATTATAGTATACATATACAAATGTATCAGTTTGTCTAAGTAATTGATGCGTTAATCGTTTTGGAAAACATAAATAATGTAGTAGTGTATACAACCGCAAAACATACTCTAATAAATTTATCTAAATATATATACTATGCTAATCTTGCACGAATAAGTAACAACTAGTTATGTATTGCTTTTCAATGTTTAAGTACTGTATACATATACACATACCTTTTTTAAGATCACATATAGTTTACCTAATTCCACATGTCATGATTGTGCTCTTCGAGCAAACAGTGTTTATCTGTGTTTTTGTCATCTTATATTTATGTATTTGCTGTAAAACATGTATTTGTTTTGATGCAATAAAATATTTGTAGTTGTAGTTGTAGTATATGCGTGTTTTTAACAAGTGCGCATAAATTAAACAGTATGCTGTATTATATGTATACATAAATTGGCTATACCATTCACAGCCCTCTTTGCTCAGATAGTACAGCCTATGACTTGTACAGCAGCTGGAGGGTACAGTCAGTACCTTCCTCCTGTTACGCAATATTTCAATTTTGTATGTACAAACTTAAAGCGACACTGCATAAGTACTTTGCACTGTGTTATGGTTCTATACATAGCACCAGTACATTGTAAATCACACTTTGGGCGAATAAATGGTGTTCTTTCAGGTTTGCCTACCTTTTATTTTCTGTTAAAAAAACCATTAAATTTAAAGTACCTTTGGTACGTAGTTGCACCATAGTAGGTACATTATAATACATACTTGACCATAGCTACCAATTTATTGGGACCTGTTCATCTATGTACCAGGGCATGTTAGACAATTTGACACAAAACGAGTTCAAAGATATCTGATGTGGTGATACTCAGGCTAGGTACAGGCCTGTGATTGTACCAATATCCAAAAGGCTGAAATATCCCACACGCACCCTCTCAAGTTTACAAAACCACCATTTTTTAATAGGTCAGACTGAATCTGGGGATTTTTGTTTCAAAGGTTTTAAGACAAATAAGAGAAAACCAGCGTAAAGGATAAAGAATCACACCTCTGTTAACATACACTTTTGGTACCCTAACTTAATACTAGTATGTTGTTGGATGTTCAAATCAAAAGATAATATTTTAAATGCATGGTGTATTAACTACAAAAAACTGTTTTGAATACTATTTGTGTTGGTTGATTTTTATTGGATATTCAGTAATATAAAGCAATAGGATGTCTGATAAGAAGTCTGTGAAGAAATGTGTTTACTGGATACATATAAATATATACAGATTGAATCGACAATAATAATTTATAATAAGTTTATTTAACATTATTTCACTTCATGGAATAATCATGACAATATATCAGTTAATAGTGTATAAGTACAATGTAGTAAATAAGTTGTAAACAAAAAAATCCAAGTCTCATCCGTTGGCATGTATACAGTTATTAGAATATATATACTCACGAACAATGCAATAAACATAAATGCAGCCATTCTACAACAAAATTATAAGAGACTATCAACAGTTAACAACAAATAATATTACTGATTGTATACAGTAATTAAAATCCAGGGTACCATTGCTGGTCTATTAGTAAACTCTGTCATCATTAACAACCAACAATTTCACCACGCACAACAAAATTTATTTGATATAACTTTTTTGGATAAAAAAATTATCATAATTTTATGTCAACATTGATAACCTCAAAATAAGTAGATTTATAAGCAATGATAATATATAGCATGAAAGTAAGATACATAAATATTACAAACACGTACATAATTATGTATCCCATGTTTCATATCATACTGACATATTGGACATATTATGTCATTCATTGAAATCCTAGTGATCTCGTTTTTGACAATAGATGACCCATTATCAAGCTTGACCTACATATCATTGAAATAAACATTCTTACAAGGTTTCATGAAGACCCAATCATAACAGTAATTTCTAAAAGATTCACAAAGTTTTCCCTTATTTGTCCCTGGTGACCTAGTTTTTTACTCCAAATGGCCCAAATATCCAACTCGTTAAAGATTTTGTCGATTGTAACATTCTGACAGTTTTGCGACAATTGAGCTAAACATGTGACCCCTTGTGTGTTAATAAGGTAAACTTTTGACGACGCACTGACGCCAGACAAAGACTGATCACAAAAGCTCACCCTGAGCACAAGTGCTCATGTGAGCTAAATAATGTTTCACAGCAAGAATTAAAGCAGTTAAAAGTTTAATATGACCAACATGTATTCCACAGTGAACATCAGATATCTTAAGTCTAGGGAAAGAAGTTTGTGACATGAATAAATTTTGAATGTTCCTATATAAATCAAGATAACTCTGGGTCGGGCCAATTTTCGCAGTAAGGTGACATAATTTGATCGAACGTCTTGGTAGAGGCCTCCAGACAAAGCTACAACCGAAACATCTAAGTTCTAGGCATTTGAGTTTCTGACATAAAGGATTTTTTTATTTTCCCATATACAGCTCAAGTTGGTCAAGTTCCAATAGACAACACTAAAGTCTAACTAAACAACAAATAATTAATCTCTAAGCACCACTGTTTCGATCAAGAAGATTTTCTGAACATTTTCCTATTGGATGCAATCGTCGATTATTACTAATTATAATAATAACTAGAACTGCCACAGAATGACTTAAAATACCCCCACATACCACCTTGTCACAGATGTATTGCTTCTAGTTGTACAAAATCTGTGTGATAATCCAAGTGTTTGCTTGTTATTATAATGATGGTGATCAGCTAATTTAAAATCCCACAATAGATAACTGAAAGACTAAGCTAACTTATGGCCATTTTTGAGAATTAATATTCAAGTGTGACCATGACCTTGGAAATATTGACGTCTTCTCCAGTCTCCATCACCACGACACAAATAAATGTAACTATATCATAAAAGACACTACAGGAAATGATAAGGGAGCTTATGCCAACTGCCACGGATGACCTAGTTACACTCATCCTGTCTCAAGTAACATATAGTAAAATCATATTATGCATCACGCTAGTCAAAATCGATTGGAAAGGAAAATTGTAAATGAATGTCTGAACTGGTACATAAGGAGTCATCTAAGCTACATCCAAATATGCCAATCAGGATTGCTTCTCCTGTCTTCCATTTCAATGCTGATAATGTACAAAAACATTGTCAAACATAAACTTGAATTATCTTATTTTTATTAGATGGACCAGGAAGCCAAAAGGATGAAATACCTGAAAGTGAGAGAATCGGGGGCATTTTACTGGATGAGATGGCTATACAGCAGAAGATCAAAATACACAGGCAGGGCAAGTCAATGGAGTAAGTAGGTTTTGTTGACATAGGATCTGAATCAGCAAACATATTGGCACTGCGTAAAGGTAAAAAATCAAAACAGATTGGTTCTCATATGTTACAATTTATAATTCAAGGAATTTCTGGCTTCCGCTTCCCGTTTGCACACTTTGTGTCTGATCATGTAAATGCATGTGACCTATACATTCATGTTTGGAACTCTGTAAAAAACTTTCACAGTACGGATTTGATACGGATGGTGCTTCCAGCAATCGTGCTTTCATGGAATTTCATTTCAAACCTGGTAAAATCATTGGAAATAGATTCAAAGCACCAATTCCATGTAACCAAACAAAGAAAATGGTATTTTTAATGGATCCATCTCATACTTTCAAGAAAATATGAAACAATATCATGAAGAGTGGATACAACAAAAATAGTACACGTTTACTTCAACTACCATCGGGATAAAATATTTCATGGATACTCTGGGAAGAAGCCTATGCATGGGACAGAAGAAATCTGGTACAAGTTCATAGGAAGTTGACAAGAGAACACAAATATCCAAATCAGTCAGAGAAAATGAGAAATAAACTAGCCGAGGAAGCCCTTGATACTGAAATGCTAAACCTGATGCAGTCATACCAACAGCACTGAGGAATAAAAGGTCCTCAGTTGGTTGGACAAATAGAGCTCCTTCAAAATACATCAGTTCTCGTTTGCTGTATTTCGGGAAAGGTAGGCAATTAAAGACATTGAACCAGGAATGCTAGGCATGTGACTAAGACCCAGCAGTCCTGTATATTCCACAGTAGGGAGTCCAATAAAACTGACAGGGTCATTGATAGACTAGCTTCTAATTACATAATCAGTCACTTTTTATGGCTAATATATAGTTACTGTGTAGATACTTAAATTGATTCAATGTTTAATTAAAAATATAAATTATAACTTCTTTTAAAGTATGTTTATATTAAATGAAAAATATTAAGAATAAGACAGCTCATTTAATATGATTAAAGAAATTAATTACTCAAATAAATGCTCAACGCTTCAAACACATTAGCAAATATATGTATCTCGCACCAATTAGTTAGGTCTGGTTGATTTTGATAAATTAAATGTCTATTTTGTAAAATTAATACAAACGTATCCTAACACCTTTTATACCTGTTTAATATTTCTAACCAATATATTGTCTCAATTTATATTGTATAAACCATGGGAAAACATAGTCAGATTATAATAGTTATCTTGCAAAAAATAATTTCATGTATAAATAGAATTATTTGATTTAGAAATAGAAGAAGCATTCAGTAGCATTTTTCATGTATTAACTGTTTTTACATAATCTGGTAATTAAAGGACAACATTCATTAATTACACAAAATGCTTGTAAAAAACAACAGGAAGTTATCCATAAACTAATTATCACTAAAAATCAATAGAATTTATGACCCTCTTATATGCATGACTAGGTGTCAAGTCTACAGACACTTAACTGACCGTGAAAAGACAGGATTAATCCCTTTAGGAGCAATAAAACAATTAAGGGATTAGACCTCATGTGGATTTTGGGGGGGGGGTCACTTATATAGTAGCTGTTCAATGTCTTTAATTAATTAAATGACAGCCGTCTTGAAAAGCTACAATTTGTACATCTCTGGTTTCTTAACTGACAAAATCAACCTAAACCCAAAAGTCCATCATGTCTGCGCAATACCACGAATGTATTCAATCCTAAATTATTGGACTAATGGAAATAAGCAAATACATTATTATCAACTGTCAGGGCATTTCTTTTGTACCTGCAATGCTAAACTCAGATTCAATAGAAAACTTCTGCCAACATCGTGGAACATTCCTTAAATATGGGGGAAAATAATGCATTTTTTTTTTGCAAAAGGGGAAGAAAAAACTTGATGTAAATTGAATTTTAGGGGAAAACTGCATGATTTTATAGAATTTTCCTGAGGGGAAGACGCCTTTAAACGGCCCCTGCTAAAGAAAGAAAAAAAGCCCTGGCTTACTACTTAGTACTTATCACTTGTGGGAACTTTCATTGAATTCCTGTTAGCAGTTCCTGAGAAATTACTCAGACCAATTGTAAATTATGACGCACAGACCAACCGTCATCAGTGAATCCAATATGGCCCCAATATATATTTCATAGCTGGAGGTATAATTATTACTTTATAACTACATTAGTACATGGAGGTTTCTAAAATTCAAGCAATTATAACTTCGATATATTTACCCAAAGCGGCAGTAAGACATGTCAGCTTCCTAAGACAAAGACTTGTTACTTATGAGTGTAGAAACTTCTGAAGAATGTGGAAGTATAGCATCTTCATTAAAGTTCACGACACGCAAGCCACTTGTTGACTTGGCACGACTCATTGCCAGCGCCAATTGACCTGGTTGAAATATTACACGGCAATCGACCTCAACCCTACAAATGTAATGGAATTTATTCCCGAATTTAGGCAATAAATTTTTTGATAAATTCATGTTCCCACAGAAACAATGAAACGTCCTTAAGCTATCATTTTAAGGTAAACTGGGTATCATTAATAATGTGAAATTCCGGAACTATTTGGCATTTAGTCTCAATGAAATCTAAGAGTCGATAAAATAAATATCGTATAAAATCTTAATAAATATTCGTCTTAGGAGAATAACATTAGATGAAATGATCAGATCAGTCACATAGCCATTAGTAATGTGACAACTTTTTTCTTTTCTTTTTTTTAGTATTTAGGTAATGTTTCGTATTTAGAACATGAAATTATACAGTAATATGTAGGAAAATATTCATTCCAAAATATTTGGTTAAGTTTATAGGAATGTATGCATGGTTAATTAACGAAAATCAAGTATCTATGGATTTCTGACATACATCTTTTTAAAACCGGTCAGTAAAACTTTTTTTATTTTTTGTGTCATTATTACACACACACAGTAGTTAATTTTGAGAAGATTTCAGGTGTTGCCATCCTTCAGTTTTTATCTTATTGCAGTCATGGCGAAAGGATTTTGGACTCAGTAGGACATTCGGTCTGACGGGCTTACAGGATCTGTCAGACCGAATGAGAATCCGTCAGACCGAAAAAATCTAGAGTAAAAAATCTAGTGAAAAAGGGATGGTTTTCAAAACAATATCCTTTAAAGACACTTCATTGCATTGCAGGTGTTACATTCAGGGCTCACACTGACCATGTTTTTTTTATTTTACATGTGTATAATCATGGTATACACATCATAAATAAATTTATTTATAATCTCTTAAAATAGATTACTAAAATATTTTTTGTCCATCTGATAATTTGAAAAAAGTTAGCACATTGGAAAGGGTTGAATTTCTTTTATTTCAGCATCAATTTTAAGTGTGTCCAGTTGCCTTCATTGTAATCATTTCTATGTGTTACTATTTCATATAATTTATTTTAACTATTCTGATTAATAAATACCATGTATCAATGAACATGATTTTTCTTGCTAAGTCAATACATATGTACCAAGATACACACACACTCTATAAACAAAAGCACAAAAAGTCAATCATCTTCAAGAGTAACATATCTTATGTTTTAAATTTTATTTTATTCATTAACCAATTCAAAAACTAGACATGCACACAACAGCATGAATTATTTTTGTTTTATTTCTACGTTTTTTTCCGTAATAACTAAGATACGTCTCCGAATGACCGTCAAATACCGGAATCGGACCGTACAGCGGGCGTTTATTCATGATTATGATAATTAGTTATATTCGGCGATGTTTTGACTTCATCGCTACAAATCGATTAGTAAAATGAAAGTACCAAGATCGAGAAATATCGATTCTAAACAACAACACGCACGTACACATTTTCATTTATCCGTCATCAGCGTGTTCATGTTTATATTGACACCGGTATAGTGCGCGTAAGGTAAAAATACGCGTGATAATCACTTAAAGCACACGAAAATAAACACAATTTTCGGCGATTTCTGCAGAAACATATCGTCGGACTTTTTGGACCGACGAACTGCAGAGTTTCGTCGGCCAAAAATGGACGCTCGTCGGCCATGTCCGATGGTCCGACGGCTTTCGCCATGACTGTTATTGATATTTATCAATTTGTTACTTTTTTGGTAATAGGCGAAAATCTTGAAGGGGTGTGGTTACATTTTTCTTTTTTTTCTGCAACATAGTAGTTCGAAACATCATACATGTATAAACAATTTGGATGACTAAACATTGGTTAGTGTTAGACTTATACACATTCTTGCATTTATTGTATCTTCTGTTAGCGAGGTAGGTCAATTTTCATACAGGTGTCTTCATTTGATTTTAAGGTACTATTTTACGTTAGGAGTACAGGCAAAAAAATGGTCGCAACTCTCTTAACTGACAGTAAAAGTTTTTAAAAATTCACCTGTAAATGTCCTAATGGATATCCAAAGAATGACAGTACTAAAAGTACAATCCTTAATTTCGAAATCTTTAAGTAATAATATTTATTAACAGACTAATTATTTATTTATGTGTTTCAGTCTGAAGATTCCCACTTATAAGCCTGAGCTTGTTTGATTTGTCAAGAAGACTTCTGGTGCAACATGCAATGCAATTAAAAAGTCAACACAGCATCCATTTAAACTAGTAAAACTAATTTCTAAATTTCCTAGTAAAACCAGAACATGGATGTCATGTGCTGGAGATACTGCATGGAACAAACATGGATTTGATAGTGTGACATCATTAACATGATTGTGAGTCTATTTGTCAAATTATGTAAATTGTGACCATTTTACACATTGTTAACTTTGTTTGCATTGAATATCTGAAAGATAATCTACATTAAGTGTCTATGAAAATATTCTGATGAAAAAGATATGGACAAGTAGAAAAATGTCTACATGCATTGAAAAATACACTCATCTGATTGCCTTGTAAAATGCAAAATGCTCTCAAAAGATTATGAAATAGCAAATGCTGGACAGCCTGACAGGTGTGCACAAAATCATTGTTCTCAATTGTACACATTTTCTGTATTGTGCTCATTCAAATGTGAAGAAAATGTTAATTACAATGATTAATGAACATAATTATGTAAAGGCAAGTTGTTTGAATGATTTGCTGATGATATTGCATATTTGAAATTTTGATTATTTCTGTATTTTTTTCAGCACGCATTCTTTATGACCATGGGAAAGTATGGGAAGAAAATTGATAAGAACTATTGTGTGCCATCACACATGTGGAACTTGTTAACAGTTAGTGGTGGTATAAGAACAGTCTGTTTGAAAAAAGGACTCATCGATGTTTCTTTACCCATGCAGGAAGTGTGAGATCAATGAAAGGTGCGAGTGGAGTGAAGGGTGTACTAGTATTGAGTTCTTAGATGTTGACTAAATGGCTCATAAGACATTAATGTGAAAAACATTCTTTGACAAAAAAAATGTTATTTAAAACTCATCATTGACAAAAAATGATACGCTAAAGCAATCAAAGAACAGGGAATTGAGCAAAAGTGTCATAAATCACAATTAAGAAGTGTGTTTTCTAGATTTCTGCTGATTCTAGACTTTTTATAGGTCTCTTTGAACTTCTTGTATTGCTAATATGTACATTTTCAATGTAACATTTATAAAATATACATTAGAAAAAAGATTCTGCCAACCTACTGACCTTATAATTTTTTTGATATATTGATTAGTGGAAACATAGTATCAAATTTGTTGGCCTTATCAGTAATTAAAGGCAATGGCAGAGTATCATGAATTACTGAGTTGTCATTTGTGTAGTTTGTCTAACAACTGAACAGTGCTTGAAGAAGAACAAGTAAGCAAAATTTCGCAAAATATGCCCGTCTAAAGGTTTGGGATACCATGAGTGGCCAAATATTTTTTTTAAAATAAGCAACATCTTATAAATGTAGCACCATTCACATTTTTCATCGAAATCCAGACAGCCTTGTGATCTGAGAAATATAAACACTTCCAGCACACTTGATTTTTAGTCAATTTTCAATGTATCAAGGGGTATAACTGAAAAGTACCTGGGGCAATTATGCTGGTTATCGAACTTGACCAATATCTTTAGCCCAGAAATATATTTACACAGTTTGGTGAAGATTGATTGGTAATTGCGGAATGTTTAAAAACATTTAGTGACACTGTCAACCAGTTTTTGACCCTAAATAATCCATATTGGAAGTTGACCTAAATATCATGTAGATCGATGCAACTTCTGACCAAGTTTGGTGAAGATCTGATGTACACTATTTGAATAAGAGTCAGTATATCGTGTTGAATGTTGAAAATGCACTAAGTGACCCTATGACCTAGTTATTGACCCAACATAACCCATATCCTTACCTGACCTAGATATCATCTACATGCAAATACTGACTTAGTTTGGTGAATATATGATGAATACTATTTGAATTAGAGTCCGGACAACATGTTGAATGTTTAAAATGCACTTAGGTGACCCTATGACCTAGATTTTGACCACTATTCGAACTCAACCTAGATATCAACTAAGTTTGGTGAAGATCTGATGTGTACTATTTCTATTAGAGTCCGGACAATGTGCTGGATGCTGCCACCGTGCGCCTCCTGCCTCCCTTCTATTTCTATCATTTACAGCATATATATTATATTCATAAATGTGAGAATATTATTCAATTATATTGTTAATAAAGCCTTGTATAGAAATAATATGAGATGTATTGTGATTAGGCGGTAAACATGTAAATTATCTCAATTTTTAAAAAAAATACACGGTAAAAGATATCTATTTTGGTTTTTATTTTTCATACATACATCAGTGGAAAAAGTAAAGTTCATTTCAGTTAATGCGTGATTTTAGAACTTATGCAAGATGAAATCCATTAAGAATTGTGAAGAGACAGTGTTTAAAGTCTGGTTGACTGTTGACAGTTTTTGCTAGGCTTTTATGAACTAATACAGTATATAACTTAAAACTTACACACTCAGCTATAGAAATCAGTAAATATTCTAATATTTTGTTCATTTTTATTAAAAAAATAAAGCTAACATACCTTAAGGGTCTTTTTAGGAAACGCTATATTTCGCCGTGGGGGGGGGGGGATCAATGAAAGTTAAATTTCTCAAACATTACTACCTTTCATGAAAACAATTGTTTTTGCAATTCTCAATTATGCCAATGATGGATGGCTCACCTTAAGTTTACTTTTACATCTATAAATTTCAAATGTAATTTCATCTATCTCTATTTAAAAACTAGAACTATCACTAAAGGTGTTGAATACCCCAAGAATTTGCCTTGACACAGTTATTGTTACATTTTACAAAGGGAAATGTAATGCATTTTCATTTTTTAATACCTGCAAATTGTTGCTTAGAAATATACTGAACGGTTTTCTAAATATTCATTATCTAAACTAGAGGGCCAAGGTGGCCCTATATCGCTCACATGACAATCACTGTTCACTCATTAAAACATTGTTTCAAACCGGTGACCTAGTTTTTCAACCCAGATGACCCTTGTTAAGATTTGTCTTAAATATAAATAAGACAAACATTCTGACATGGTTTGGTGAAGATCCAATCAAACTCATGAAAACTAGCATAGACAGGATTTTCCTAAGATTTGACCTCGTGACCTAGTTTTTGACCCCATATGAAGCATTTTAGAATTTGTCTTACATATCATTAAGAGAAACATTCTGACAAGGTTTGGTGAAGATACAATCAAAATTTGAAATCTACAGTGTTAATATGGTTTTCCTAACATTTGACCTCGTGACCTAGTTTTGTGACCCTAGGTGACCCATTTTTAAACTTGTCATTAATATCATTAAGATCAACAATCTGACTAGGTTTGGCCAAGATCCAATTATAACCATGACATTAAGAGATTTTACAAGGTTTTTACCAAAGATTTGACCCAGTGACCTAGTTTTTGACCCCTGCCGACTCATGTTCAATCTTGACCCAGATATCATTGAGGCAAACATTCTGACAAGGTTTGGTGAAGATTCAATCAAAACTGTGACGTCTACAAAGATTTGACCTGGTGACCTAGTTATTAACCCTAGATTACCCATATTTGTACTTGGCCATTATATCATTAAGACTAACAATTTGACAAAGTTTGGTGAAGATCCAATTATAACTGTGAAATCTACAGTGTTAACATGGTTTTTCGTAAGATTTGACCTAGCAACCTAGTTTTTGACCCAAGATCACCCATGTTCGAACTCGTCCAAGATATTATAAAGATAAACATTCTGACAAGGTTTCATGCTGATCCAAAACAGTGACATCTAGAGTGTTCACAAGGTTTTTCAGCAAATTGCCCCAGTGACCTAGTTTTTGACCGGAAATGACCTTTTATCATACTTTATCTAAATATCTATAATTCTGCTGGCGATCATTGTAAACGTGTCCGACATGTTTGTTTTTGTCTAATACCGGAATCGGACCGTACAGCAGGCGTTTATTCATGATTATGTTAATTAGTTCTATTCGGCGATGTTTCGACTTTATCCTCACACACCGATAAGTAAAGTGAAAGTAGACATTTTCGGGAAATGTAAGGTCATCTGGTCGATCTAACCGTCATTTATGTGCGAAACAGACCAAATCAACAGTGTACCATAAACAAGCCCTGTAATTGTGAAAATTAAGGGTAAGACTGTGCAATCCATGCCACTGTACGAAGTCTATTGTTAATTTGTTTGTTGTTTAGGTTTTAGAGCAAAATACACTTGTAAGTGATTGTATCGTTTAGTAACTCTAATTCCCCCACATTTTTTTCAAATCCCCCACATTTTTCAGGTGAGTGGGGGAAAATCGCCCATGATTTTGGAATCCTAAATGCAACACTGAGTGTTCACAAGGTTTTCCTATATTTCGCCCTGGTAACCTAGTTTTTAACCCAAAATGGCCCAATATCGAACTCTTCCAAGACTTTGTTGATATTAACATTCTGACCCAGTTTTGCGACGATTGAGCTAACAATGTGGCCCCTAGAGTGTTCATAAAGTAAAGTTCGACGACACACGAAGAAGGCTGATCCTAAAAGCTCACCCTGTCACTTTGTGACATGTGAGCTAAAATAACAAAGGGCCAAAACTCATTAAAATTTACTTGGACAAAACCTATTGTGGACATGCACAACTTAGCAAATTACATTTTGTACTTATCACTTCTAAGAAGTTTCACTGAATTCCTGCATGTAGTTGCTGAGAAATGGTTTGGACAAAATTTACCTTTTGTATAAAACGAAGGGTCATAATTCAGTGAAAATTCAACCAACCAAGACTAAAACTATCACTAAAGGTGATGAATACCCCCAGATGCACCTTGACACAGTTATTGTTACATATTACAGAGGGAAATATAATGCATTTTCATTTTTTTAATACCAGCAAATTGTTGCTTAGAAATATTCTGACCAGTTTCTAAATATTCATTATATAAAAAATAAAAAGGGCCATAACTCATTAAAATTTACTTGGACAAAACCTATTGTGGGCATGCACAACTTGGCAAACTACTTATCACTTCTAAGAAGTTTCACTGAATTTCTGCATGTAGTTGCTGAGAAATGGTTCGGACAAAATTTACTTATTGTATAAAACAAAGAGCCATAACTCAGTGAAAATTAATCCAAACAAAACCTGGTTATTGCATGCACAACTTGGCTTACTTTTTATGACTTCTGTGAGATCTACAGAGATCGCTCGACGTCTTTTAATATTTTATGACAGCAAAATGTAAGATTACTGATTTTTTTCGGATTTGGAAATGATTCAGCATTGCAGTTATGTGAATTGCAAAACTTAATATACAAAATTATTGGAGCAATACAGGAAATAATGCAAAAATCAACGAATAAAATATCACTCAGTTTCCATGGAAATATCATTTGAATATATCATTTCTGCGTTAGCCAAGACCTTAAAGGTTGTTCATGCAAAATTTCTTTATTGTACGTTGACGTCTAAAAAAATGACCATTTTTCAGGAGGAAACCCGCGATCCACCTTAAGCATGCAGTTTTTTGGGGTATTTTGAGAATATACCCTTGTGATTGGGAATATTGGCAGTGTTTTTATCAAAATTGGGGGAAATGTATTTTAAATTTTTGCAATGTTCAACTTATTTTACTTATTCTCACATAAAACGGTAGTAGAATTAGGTATTTACAAAAAAGATACTATTTTCCATAGGGAATATGACCCAATTTCAGCTATAAAATCGCCCCCAAAAAATCCCTGATCTCGAACACCTTATAACAATATAACTTGAACAACAACAAACAGAGCATTATAAATATACAACTATGCAATTAAGACAAAAAAAAATTAAATGTACAAAGCAAGGAAAACTAGAACTGCTACAGAGTGACTTAAAATACCCCCACATACCGCCTTGTCACAGATGTATGGCTTCTAGTTGTACACAATCTGTGGGATAATCCAAGCGATTGCTTATTATTATAATGATAGTGATCAGCTAATTTAAAATCCCACTATAGGTAACTGAAAGACAAGCTAATTTATGGCCATTTTTGAGAATTGATATTCAAGTGTGACCATGACCTTGGAGATATTGACGTAATTCTATTGCATGACCCACTGTCCCAAGATTGTGAACAAATGTAACAAATGATTTTAGAATCTCACAATGAATGACATAGTCATGGCCGGTACAAGCTAATTTATGGTCATTTTTTACCTTTGAACTCCAAGTGTGACCTTGACCTTGGAGATATTGACATAATTATTTCGCATGACACACCGTCTAATGATAGTGAACAAACGTACTAAGTGATTTTAAAATCTCACAATATATGACATTGTTATGGCCCGTACAAGCTCATTTTTTACCTTTGAACTCCAAGTGTGACCTTGGAGATATTGACGTAATTATATCGCATAACACACTGTCATATGATGGTGAACAATAGTACCAAGTGATTTTAAAATCTCAAAATGAATGACATAGTTATGGCCCTTACAAGCTAATTTTTTACCTTTGACCTCCAATTGTGACCTTGGAGATATTGATGTAATTCTATTGCATGACCCACCGTCCCAAGATTGTGAACAAATGTACCAAGTTATTTTAATATCTCACAATGAATGACATAGTCATGGCCCGTACAAGCTAATTTATGGTCATTTTTTACCTTTGAACTCCAAGTGTGACCTTGACCTAGGAGATATTGGCATAATTCTTTCGCATGACACACTGTCCAATGATGGTGAACAAATGTACTAAGTGATTTTAAAATCTCACAATATATGACATAGTTATGGCCCGTACAAGCTCATTTTTCACCTTTGACCTCCAATTGTGACCTTGACCTTGGTGATATTGACGTAATTCTTTCGCATGACACACAGTCCCATGATGGTGAACAAAAATACCAAGTAATTAAAACATCCTTTAATCCATAGAGAAGATACACTGCGGACAAGTTTCAGGACAGACCGACCGACAAAGTGACTCCTATATAGCCCCCCCCCCATAAATATATAGATAAATATCCCATCACTCAGTAAGCATTAAGATATTATCCAACTATAATCACCTAAGCTTTTTTTCAACAAAAAAGTCTTCTGAACAGTCAAAGTAGCTAAATGTTTTTCTTCCCCTTCATCAATGGACATAACCTTCTAGCTGAACAAGGCAATCTCTGTTGTACATCACGGTCTGTCAGTATGTTAGTTGAAAAAGACTTACTACTTTACCTGTACATGCATCTAGTGGCCTGCTCAATTGCTGAACATACTCAACAGTAAAGTCACCTTTCATACCCAGTGCAACACTGCGAATAACTTTAGTTAATGTTCTATCATGATGTCTCATAACTTCCAATAAAGATATTCTGTGAGGTGGAAATGCAGTTGAATGGAAGCAAAACTCTCCAATATCATAATAAAGTGAATTCTTAACAGGTGGAAGTTGCAGGAAGTCACCAACTAAAACAACATGTGCCCCTCCAAACACAGTCAGTGTTCTTGTCCCTCGCATACCTGATAAATCCTCAAACATACACCTACTAAGCATACTGATCTCATCGATTATAAGCATATCTATTGTTTTCATTCTTTCCACAGCAGATACATAGTGATCATCATTGGAGAGGTTTATCAACTACTGTAAGGTAAATCTCCCATCACCTAACCCACTCCACTTATGAACAGTCATTGGATGAAATATCTGCAATGTAATGATCGATATATATGTGAGTTCATAAATGAATGATAAGAAGTTGTATTACTTTGCAACTGTGTTTTTTGTGATTGGAATAAAGTGATGAATGCTGCTGAATATTCCTAAAGTAAATCAATTAGTTTATGTTGTTCATTGTGACACAGGCCGTTCAAATCAGTTACTCAAAGCATACTTTCTATACGTTGCATAAATTATGTACAATACCATTAAATGACTACAACATTTTGTGAGTCACTCTGCAAATGATATTGTTGTCAGTATCTTTTTATATATATACAAATTCTAAGTGTAATATAGTGATAAACCTAATCAACTAATTAGTACCAACTCGAAATACACGAGTTTTATAAAATGTCAGTTCTTTTTCTTGATTGATAATTACTTTCAATAAACATCACTCCTGTCCCTAACATTTAAGGTGTCTGGCTTGGATGTCAAGTCAAATCAAGTTTCACAAATTTATAGATTTAAAAACTAAATCATAATTATACACTAACATAAAGTTTCCAGTGTTTTTTCTCTCTTCATTGGGAATTGGCCTTAGCCTGTTGATTTTGGGAAGAATTATCGCTAATATTGCTGATTTGGGAAATGAAATAGCTGGTGTAAGTTTGGATTTTTGGGAAAACTGCATGATTTTAAAGAAATTTTCAATTGGGAAGAAGCCTATAATAGGCCTTTGTTATAGAAGGTAAAAAATCACTGTAAACCCACTGTATAAAGTGTATTGCAAGTGATTTGAAACAAATATTACATTTGATTGGTATTCTACAAACCAATATCGCACATATTTTTGAACAACCAAAACTGCTCTGTATGTAGGAATATATTACAACAAGTAGTCTTAAAAGGTTTGATGTCTGGGAAGAGATTTTAATACAAATTTTAGTCATTAATGAATTAATAGTATCATACAGTACCAATGCAATGCTCATTACGTTAGAGATGTTTAACGCTGATAAGGAAGTAGATAAAGGGGTGCGGTATTTATTGCAATAAAACACCATTTTTCAGTGTTCAGTTATAATTGTTATGATATCTAATCTTTGTAAAAAACGTAAAATATCAGTTTATGTTTTTATAGTGATTTTTACTAAGCCACATATACTAATCAGCTATTCCAATGATTTTATTTTTGAATACTTATCGACAGAGTGAATGCTTTTACAACCTTTAGGCAGCCAATCAAAGTAATAGTTTAAAGGAAACCTTGGCATTTTTATACATAACTGGACAATCTGATTTGGTCTTGATTTGTACAAAGACATTAACTTTGTAGAAGCTAATTTTTGTATCATTAGTATTTTACATTATTGAGACAAATAGTATTTTTATCATCATGTCTATGTAATTGTGTATTGTTTTGTAATTGTCAATGTGCTTGTACTTGTAATTTTGTTTCTGTTCTTGTATGTATGGTTTCTGTATTTTCAGCGTTACTAAAATAATGTGTAGAACCAATGAAATGAAATAAATCGCAATTAAACATACTAATCAAGTTATTGTGATTATTCAACCATATATAACAGTGAAGAACTCATGAAGTACACGAGGGAAGAAGAAGGTTGTTTACCATAATTACATGAAGTGATATTGACAAGTGTGAAAAACGTTTAACATTGTGGAGAGAAGAGGAAGGATGTGCACCATACTTACAGAAAGTGATATTGACCCAGTGAAGTGTTTATTTGGAACCTAAAGGATTTTTACTTTGTTTTGTGGCATTTAAACTTTTTATGATTATGATATAAGTGACATTGATTGGAAAAATTATGCTATGGATTGAAGACTACTTGGAACTGCAGCAAGTGGTGTACATTATACATTTGAGAAAATTATATACAATTAATGAAGTTACTTTTCACATTTGTGACTAATTAAAACGTTAACTTACATGCAACTACAGTCAGCTGTAATATTGATAGATGAACTAATGTCAATACTGTAGGGATACAATATACCAGCGTTGATCACTGTACAGTACAATTACATACCTGCTTATTTAGCATCAGCTGCAAGCAAATAGGCTGATATTTATCTTCTTTTCATTATTGTACGGCGGCGGAAGACCGCCGTACACTCTGGAATGCTTATTTTTAAGCGGCAATGCAAAATCGCAATTTCTTGCACGAAGCAGATTACTGACAGTGCCCGAAATATTCCGAAATATCCGCAATGGTCATCACGTGATATAAACAAAACAGAAATAGAGCGAGGTCACGTGTTACTCACACCAACTAGTGTTAGCTTGATGACGCAGTTGCTATTTATAGTCTAAGAATGGAGCGAGCTTGATAAACAACGACGGGAATGAATCTGCCCATCTGTCAATAAATGCAGCTGAAACTCTTTATATCAAAGGACTTAGGAAAAATTGTTCGATCTAAATGAACTTCGATGTATAAGTTATTAGAGAATCGCTGTGTTTATTACATTTTGGAGCGATCGTCGGTGTGTTGTAATAATCATTTAATCGTGTTATAAGATACGGAACACGGTATTTATACCTTTCGATGTATTTATTTTAGCAACATGTCGCAAATAAACAAAACATTATAAACATATTCACACAGACAAATTTATAATCGGGAGCGTGGACACTGACTTGTTTACGCAATTGTCATTAATTAAATATTGATTTCGGAGCTCAATACAAAAAATATCCGATCAGGTGAGAAATGATGACTTAATTGGTTCGACATAGACGGTCACTTTATGGTTCGATATAGATGGTCACTTTACAGTTGAAAACCTATGTTTAGGACAGTTATACCAGGTTTTAACGACAACGTACCCTCAGACAACCAAGTATATTATTTTTGGAGACTTTATTTAAATATTTTATATGCATTCCAGCAGATATTGCAACGTCTGATACATCGAGGGGATAGTTTCCCCTGATTTTAATTTTAGGGTGGAAACAGGTACTACACATAGAGTACCTCGTGAACTGTAGAACCATATGACCAGATTCATGAAACATCAACGGCTTGTATTTTTCATGGAGTAGATGATCACTTTAGTTTCGGGATCAGTTAAGTCAAAATAACAAATTTGTTTGATCTGAAACATCGCACATCCTGATAAAAAATGCTACATAGGCCACATTCTAGTATTGAATTGCCGGATGCGATTTTGCGCCGTACAAACATTTAACTTGTAAGGAGTCTGGACTTGTTTTGGTAAACCATAATTAAGGAGATTAAGCTACATTTGAATGGATTGATGAATGAAAGTCAAATTTATGACTCATTCTATGACTCATTTTATGACAATTAATTATTAAAGGAATGTCATCAATTTATAATCTGAGACTTTAGATATATAAATTCAGATAACTATTGAGAACAGCTTATCAGAATATATTAAGTAACTGTTTACAAGGTTGTAACTATTGTAGTTGATTATTGTATCATTATTGATTATATATTATATATTGTGGTATAAAAGTTTAAAGGGAGCTTACCATGTTTGAAGGTTGTGAGTATACATTAGATTGATAGAAATAAATACGTTGGAGACCAGCTTTATATTAGGAAAAAGTGGTTTTGTGTAAATCATTAGCTTTAAAGATTATTTCTAGAACTTTTGTTCTTTAGAATTTACAGATTGGTTAATATCCTTTAAATCACACAACTTATAAACAGTTTGGCATACATTTTATAAAGTATGCTGCAGTTAAATATATTACTTGGTAAATTAGAACAGAGACTATAATATTATTATACGTCTCTGGTTAAAATTAAATACATATTTTTTGCTTGTGACTGATAAAAATATTGGAGCCTGAAACGGAAGAGGCTGCCACAGCACTGCCATTACCAGATACTGAGGTATTTTCAGATAATGAGCAATCTAAGCTTTTAAAAAGTATTACAAATGAAACTCTTGTATTTCGAGTTGGTATTAATTAGCTTATAAGGTGTATCACTGTATTACATACCCCCCCCCCCGCATTCAATCTTTACATATATGTTTCATATGTAAGAAATCATAAACCCCAAGAATGTCATTTAATATGTAAATTTATTTTATGGAAACACAACAGCACCAAAAAAGGATTACAATTAGCCTATTTCGACGCATGTGACACTCAGATGTTACAGGCTGATTAAGTTGTTCCTCTGGTTGACAGGTAAAATTATAAGATCTATATATTAAAGATGAGTAAATCATTCTTATGGAATAAGGCTACTACCTCTGAATATATGGTGCAAGGGACATCAGTCGTACACGTAACGGTTGCAGTTTTGCCCACGCTTCCTGCCCATAGTACTACTTCTTTCACAAAATATGACTTTCCTGCAGATCCTCCAAGATACAGGAAACGTTTTTACTCATAATTCATCTGTACATCGTATTAAAACAGCGGTCAACCGCATTTATTGCGTGCGCACATCAGGCTAACATCCGAAAGTACCTGGATGATGGCTGGAGCCAATCAGCAAGCGGTATTTATTCAGTGCAGAGCGGCACGGCCTAAATATCATATGGTTGCATCGGCATTCAAAACAGTTCAGTTTACACCGATATTTTGTTGTTATTTTGTAGGCGCAGATTTGCTAGTCGAAAATCAAGTAAACGTGTTTATTAATGGAAGTAAGAACTTTCCTATGATGGTATACGGAGTTAAAAAAAATCGACCACATACTGTCTAGAACTGTACATTTACAGGGGTCGTCGAAGACGCCATGGGTCAAAATATGTGTTAATTTGGCGAAACTTTGTCTGTTTTGTCGATTTTCATCAAATAAGCTGTTATGCTTAGAAAAAACACTCTTGCCGTCCTCCACACGACGAAGACCGTTGTCTGGTCATTTTGCATTGCAGTGCATCTTGGTTGTTTTGCTTGACTGTTGAATCTACGATGGGTACCTTTCCATTTTATTATATACATAAGAAGCTTATAGCGCCAAAATATGGTAAAAAATATTTTTGTGTTAAGTACCTGTCCCTAAGGGCAAATCTTAATTGACACAAGGTAACATTAAAACAATGCAAACAATATAGGTGTAATTGTCACATCTTATATAACTGAAGTCAAGAAGCACATATAGACATACTAATGTATTCGTTTTGAGCAAGTGCATAATAACTTACAGATTTAATCTTAAAGGTACAAAAAGATATAATTCTGATTACCTAAAGCCACACACGCATCATTGCCAGGATTGTTCTTGAATGCGCCAGTACATTTACAAGTAGTATCACACACGGAATCGGGCATATTTATGGTGCAATCTGTGGCTACGGCACAAGCATCGCCTAACACTGAATAAAAATAAGGTATCATTTCAAATACAGCAAATTATAACAAACAAACTGAAAATTTCAATACTGAATCACCCTCGTATGAAGTATAATATAATAAGGCAATTACTGTATGCGTCTTAATAATGGCGCCGAATTTGACGGTCGGCATTAGAACTGCCAATTCCTGACCACACAAATAGACTAGAAGCCCAAGGGCAACATGTCGAGCACCTGTTTAGTCAGCTTGTGATCTTGACCTTTGAACTACAAGTATGGGTAATATTCATGACACATCATTTCATTGAAGTAAACTCTTATACCAATTTATTTAAAAATCCTTGAATGCAAACAGAAGTTACAGCCCAGACAAGGAAAATATATTTGACCAAATGTGTAATATTGACCTTTGACCTATGAAAATCTGGGTGTTGCCCAAGACACATGGTCTCATAGTATTAAAGCAAACCATTTTCAAAAAAGTCAATGCATAAGGGAGACACAGCCCTGACAAGGCGCATAATGATTATTTTTTATGTTTGGCCTCTAAGTGTGACATAGACCTTTGAGCTAGAGGCCTTGATCTTACACACTGCACACCGCCTCATGTTCTTATACAATTATGCCAAGTTATCTTAAAAAGTTTCTATGCATAAGGGAGATACATACAGCCCGGATAAGATGTATAATGTTCAGTTTTGACGTTTGACCTCTAAGTGTGACCTTGGCCTTTCAGCTAGAGACCTGGATCTTGAGCACTGCACATCGTCTTATGGTATTTAACAATAATGCCAAGTCATCTTAAAAAGTTTCAATGAATAAGGGAGATACAGCCCGGACAAGGTCTATAATGCTCATTTTTGACGTTTGACCTCTAAGTGTGAACTTGACCTTTGAGCTAGAGACCGGATTTTGCCCACTGCACACCGTCTCACGAGGTTTAACAATTATGCCAAGTTATTTTAAAAAGTGTCGATGCAAAATAGAGATACAGTCCGGACAAGGATCTGGACAGAAACACTAACTAACGTACAGACACGCAATCGCCATTGCGACGACTAAGTCGAGCTCACCGCAGGCCGGCTCGACAAAAACCTTGCCAATAATAAACACCGCCAATTATTTTGTCAATGAAATGACACTCTTCCTATCAATAAGGTGTTACCAACACTTTTATGTATTAGTATTTGTTTCTTTAGAGCAATTAGTATGATTGTAGACATTTATAGCCTTAGGCAAATCTTAATTGACACAATGCAACATTAAAACAATGCAAACAATATAGGTGTAATTGTCACATCTTATATAACTGAAGTCAAGAAGCACATATAGACATACTAATGTATTCGTTTTGAGCAAGTGCTTAATAACTTACAGATTTAATCTTAAAGGTACAAAAATATCTAATTCTGATTACCTAAAGCCACACACGCATCATTGCCAGGATTATTCTTGAATGCGCCAGTACATTTACAAGTAGTATCACACACGGAATTGGGCATACTTGTGGTGCAATCTGTGGCTACGGCACAAGCATCGCCTAACACTGAATAAAAGTAAGGTATCATTTCAAATACAGCAAATTATAATAAACAAACTGAAAATGTCAATACTGAATCACCCTCGTATTAAGTATAATATATTAAGGCAATTACTGTATGCGTCTTAATAATGGCGCCGAATTTGACGGTCGGCATTAGAACTGCCAATTCCTGACCACACAAATAGACTAGAAGCCCAAGGACAACATGTCGAGCACCTGTTTAGTCAGCTTGTGATCTTGACCTTTGAACTACAAGTATGGGTAATATTCATGACACATCATTTCATTGAAGTAAACTCTTATACCAATTTATTTAAAAATCCTTGAATGGAAACAGAAGTTACAGCCCAGACAAGGAAAGTATATTTGACCAAATGTGTAATATTGACCTTTGACCTATGAAAATCTGGGTGTTGCCCAAGACACATGGTCTCATAGTATTATAGCAAGTCATTTTCAAATAATTCAATGCATAAGGGAGACACAGCCCTGACAAGGTGTATAATGATTATTTTTTATGTTTGACCTCTAAGTGTGGCATCGACCTTTGAGCTAGAGGCCTTGATCTTACACACTGCACACCGCCTCATATTGTTATACAATTATGCCAAGTTATCTTAAAAGGTTTCTATGCATAAGGGAGATACAGCCCGGACAAGATGTATAATGTTCAGTTTTGACGTTTGACCTCTAAGTGTGACATTGACCTTTCAGCTAGAGACAAACAATTGCAAACAATATAGGTGTAATTGTCACATCTTATATAACTGAAGTCAACAAGCACATATAGACATACTAATGTATTTGTTTTGAGCAAGTGCTTAATAACGTACAGATTTAATCATAAAGGTACAAAAAGATCTAATTCTGATTACCTAAAGCCACACACGCATCATTGCCAGGATTGTTCTTGAATGCACCAGTACATTTACAAGTAGTATCACACACGGAATTGGGCATACTTGTGGTGCAATCTGTGGCTACGGCACAAGCATCGCCTAACACTGAATAAAAGTAAGGTATCATTTCAAATACAGCAAATTATAATAAACAAATTGAAAATGTCAATACTGAATCACCCTCGTATTAAGTATAATATATTAAGGCAATTACTGTATGCGTCTTAATAATGGCGCCGAATTTGACGGTCAGCATTAGAACTGCCAATTCCTGACCACACAAATAGACTAGAAGCCCAAGGGCAACATGTCGAGCACCTGTTTAGCCAGCTTGTGATCTTGACCTTTGAACTACAAGTATGGGTAATATTCATGACACATCATTTCATTGTAGTAAACTCTTATACCAATTTATTTAAAAATCCTTGAATGCAAACAGAAGTCACAGCCCAGACAAGGAAAATATATTTGACCATATGTGTAATCTTGACCTTTGACCTATGAAAATCTGGGTGTTGCCCAAGACACATGGTCTCATAGTATTATAGCAAGTCATTTTAAAAAAATTCAATGCATAAGGGAGACACAGCCCTGACAAGGTGTATAATGATTATTTTTTTATGTTTGACCTCTAAGTGTGACATAGACCTTTGAGCTAGAGGCCTTGATCTTACACACTGCACACCGCCTCATGTTCTTATACAATTATGCCAAGTTATCTTAAAAAGTTTCTATGCATAAGGGAGATACAGCCCAGATAAGATGTATAATGTTCAGTTTTGACGTTTGACCTCTAAGTGTGACCTTGGCCTTTCAGCTAGAGACCTGGATCTTGAGCACTGCACATCGTCTTATGGTATTTAACAATAATGCCAAGTCATCTTAAAAAGTTTCAATGAATAAGGGAGATACAGCCCGGACAAGGTCTATAATGCTCATTTTTGACGTTTGACCTCTAAGTGTGAACTTGACCTTTGAGCTAGAGGCATTGATCTTACACACTGCACACCGCCTCATATTGTTATACAATTATGCCAAGTTATCTTAAAAGGTTTCTATGCATAAGGGAGATACAGCCCGGACAAGATGTATAATGTTCAGTTTTGACATTTGACCTCTAAGTGTGACCTTGATCTTTCAGCTAGAGACAAACAATTGCAAACAATATAGGTGTAATTGTCACATCTTATATAACTGAAGTCAACAAGCACATATAGACATACTAATGTATTTGTTTTGAGCAAGTGCTTAATAACGTACAGATTTAATCATAAAGGTACAAAAAGATCTAATTCTGATTACCTAAAGCCACACACGCATCATCGCCGGGATTGTTCTTGAATGCGCCAGTACATTTACAAGTAGTATCACACACGGAATTGGGCAAACTTGTGGTGCAATCTGTGGCTACGGCACAAGCATCGCCTAACACTGAATAAAAGTAAGGTATCATTTCAAATACAGCAAATTATAATAAACAAACTGAAAATGTCAATACTGAATCACCCTCGTATTAAGTATAATATATTAAGGCAATTACTGTATGCGTCTTAATAATGGCGCCGAATTTGACGGTCGGCATTAGAACTGCCAATTCCTGACCACACAAATAGACTAGAAGCCCAAGGGCAACATGTCGAGCACCTGTTTAGCCAGCTTGTGATCTTGACCTTTGAACTACAAGTATGGGTAATATTCATGACACATCATTTCATTGAAGTAAACTCTTATACCAATTTATTTAAAAATCCTTGAATGCAAACAGAAGTTACAGCCCAGACAAGGAAAATATATTTGACCAAATGTGTAATATTGACCTTTGACCTATGAAAATCTGGGTGTTGCCCAAGACACATGGTCTCATAGTATTATAGCAAGTCATTTTCAAATAATTCAATGCATAATGGAGACACAGCCCTGACAAGGTGTATAATGATTATTTTTTATGTTTGACCTCTAAGTGTGACATCGACCTTTGAGCTAGAGGCATTGATCTTACACACTGCACACCGCCTCATATTGTTATACAATTATGCCAAGTTATCTTAAAAGGTTTCTATGCATAAGGGAGATACAGCCCGGACAAGATGTATAATGTTCAGTTTTGACATTTGACCTCTAAGTGTGACCTTGATCTTTCAGCTAGAGACAAACAATTGCAAACAATATAGGTGTAATTGTCACATCTTATATAACTGAAGTCAACAAGCACATATATACATACTAATGTATTTGTTTTGAGCAAGTGCTTAATAACGTACAGATTTAATCATAAAGGTACAAAAAGATCTAATTCTGATTACCTAAAGCCACACACGCATCATCGCCGGGATTGTTCTTGAATGCGCCAGTACATTTACAAGTAGTATCACACACGGAATTGGGCAAACTTGTGGTGCAATCTGTGGCTACGGCACAAGCATCGCCTAACACTGAATAAAAGTAAGGTATCATTTCAAATACAGCAAATTATAATAAACAAACTGAAAATGTCAATACTGAATCACCCTCGTATTAAGTATAATATATTAAGGCAATTACTGTATGCGTCTTAATAATGGCGCCGAATTTGACGGTCAGCATTAGAACTGCCAATTCTTGACCACACAAATAGACTAGAAGCCCAAGGGCAACATGTCGAGCACCTGTTTAGCCAGCTTGTGATCTTGACCTTTGAACTACAAGTATGGGTAATATTCATGACACATCATTTCATTGAAGTAAACTCTTATACCAATTTATTTAAAAAACCTTGAATGCAAACAGAAGTTACAGCCCAGACAAGGAAAATATATTTGACCAAATGTGTAATATTGACCTTTGACCTATGAAAATCTGGGTGTTGCCTAAGACACATGGTCTCATAGTATTATAGCAAGTCATTTTCAAATAATTCAATGCATAATGGAGACACAGCCCTGACAAGGTGTATAATGATTATTTTTTATGTTTGACCTCTAAGTGTGACATCGACCTTTGAGCTAGAGGCATTGATCTTACACACTGCACACCGCCTCATATTGTTATACAATTATGCCAAGTTATCTTAAAAGGTTTCTATGCATAAGGGAGATACAGCCCGGACAAGATGTATAATGTTCAGTTTTGACATTTGACCTCTAAGTGTGACCTTGATCTTTCAGCTAGAGACAAACAATTGCAAACAATATAGGTGTAATTGTCACATCTTATATAACTGAAGTCAACAAGCACATATAGACATACTAATGTATTTGTTTTGAGCAAGTGCTTAATATCGTACAGATTTAATCATAAAGCTACAAAAAGATCTAATTCTGATTACCTAAAGCCACACACGCATCATCGCCAGGATTGTTCTTGAATGCGCCAGTACATTTACAAGTTGTATCACACACGGAATTGGGCATACTTGTGGTGCAATCTGTGGCTACGGCACAAGCATCGCCTAACACTGAATAAAAGTAAGGTATCATTTCAAATACAGCAAATTATAATAAACAAACTGAAAATGTCAATACTGAATCACCCTCGTATTAAGTATAATATATTAAGGCAATTACTGTATGCGTCTTAATAATGGCACCGAATTTGACGGTCGGCATTAGAACTGCCAATTCCTGACCACACAAATAGACTAGAAGCCCAAGGGCAACATGTCGAGCACCTGTTTAGCCAGCTTGTGATCTTGACCTTTGAACTACAAGTATGGGTAATATTCATGACACATCATTTCATTGAAGTAAACTCTTATACCAATTTATTTAAAAATCCTTGAATGGAAACAGAAGTTACAGCCCAGACAAGGAAAGTATATTTGACCAAATGTGTAATATTGACCTTTGACCTATGAAAATCTGGGTGTTGCCCAAGACACATGGTCTCATAGTATTATAACAAGTCATTTTCAAATAATTCAATGCATAATGGAGACACAGCCTTGACAAGGTGTATAATAAATAATGATTATTTTTTATGTTTGACCTCTAAGTGTGACATCGATCTTTGAGCTAGAGGCATTGATCTTACACACTGCACACCGCCTCATATTGTTATACAATTATGCCAAGTTATCTTAAAAGGTTTCTATGCATAAGGGAGATACAGCCCGGACAAGATGTATAATGTTCAGTTTTGACGTTTGACCTCTAAGTGTGACCTTGACCTTTCAGCTAAAGACAAACAATTGCAAACAATATAGGTGTAATTGTTACATCTTATATAACTGAAGTCAACAAGCACATATAGACATACTAATGTATTCGTTTTGAGCAAGTGCTTAATAACGTACAGATTTAATCTTAAAGCTACAAAAAGATCTAATTCTGATTACCTAAAGCCACACACGCATCATCGCCAGGATTGTTCTTGAATGCGCCAGTACATTGACAAGTACCTGATTCACATGCAGAATTGGCAACACTTGGGGTGCATTCTATATCTTCACTACAGACATCGCCTAAAGCTGAATAAAAGATATTAAATTTCAAACTAAAACTATCACTAAATGTGATGAATACCCCCAGATGCGGCCTTGACACAGTTATTGTTACATTTTACATAGGGAAATATAATGCATTTTCATTCTTTTAATACCTGCAAATTGTTGCTTAGATATATCCTGACTAGTTTCTAAATATACATTAAAAAATAACAAAGGGCCATAACTCATTAAAATTTACTTGGACAAAACCTATTGTGGACATGCACAACTTGGCAAACTACTTATCACTTCTAAGAAGTTTCACTGAATTCCTGCATGTAGTTGCAGTGTTTTTTCACCTTCTATAACAGAGGCCTATTAAAGGCCTCTTCCCAATTGAAAATTTCTTTAAAATCATGCAGTTTTCCCAAAAATCCAAACTTACACCAGCTATTTTATTTCCCAAATCAGCAATTGTAGCGATAATTTTTCCCAAAATCAACAGGCTAAGGCCTCTTCCCAATGAAAAAAGAAAAAACACTGGTAGTTGCTGAGAAATAGTACGGACAAAATTTACTTAATTGTATAAAACACAGGGCCATAACTTAGTGAAAATTAATCCAAACAAAACCTGGTTATTGCATGCACAACTTGGCTTACTTTTTATAACTTCTGTGAAGTTTCATTGAATTTCTATGAGAAGTTACTGAGATATTGTATATGCACTGTATAAAAAAAAACAAATGGCCATAACTCAGTGAAAATTTAACCAACCAAGACAAGCTTAATGCATGCACAACTAGGCTAACTACTCATCACTTCTGAGAAGTTTTATTGAATTCCTGGCAGTAGTCAATGAGGTATAGTCAGGACAAAATTTGCCTATTGTATATACTGTAGAAAAAAACAAAGGGCTATAACTCAGTGAAAATCAATCCAAATGAAAAATGATTTAAGCATGCACAACTAGGCTAACTACTTATTACTTCTGTGAAGTTTCGATGAAATCCTGTGAATAGTTGCTGAGAAATTGTCAGGACAAAATTTGCTTATTGTATATACTGTATGAAAACAACAAAGGGCTATAACTCAATGAAAATTAATCGGAACAAAAATTGCTTTACGCATGCACAGCTAGGCTTACTACTGATCACTTCTGTGAAGTTTCATCGAGATCCTGTGAGCAATTGCTGAGAAATTGTCCGGACAAAATTTGCCTATTTTATATACTGTATATAAACAACAAAGGGGTATAACTCAGTGAAAATTAATCCGAACGAAAAATGCTTTAAGGTGGAACCAAACGATTGAAATTACGTCGTTTTCGACGTCAAAACGGTCATTTTTGCGGTATTTATAGTGCCTGTCTGAAAATACATATCGCTCTGTCAATTTATTTGGATATTTAATGAAATAAATATTTAATAGCGGAGAATAAAATTACCTGCGCGTAGGTATAAATTTGATGATCATGACTTAATTATAAGTCCAAATAAAACGATTTTAAATGTAAAAGTTTAGTGTTTTTTTTTTCTCACTTCCAAATTTAATTATTTTTATTAAAAATCTGCCCGAGGGATTTTTTATATTTTTGTCTAGAATAAAGTTTCAAGTGTCATCTACTGTTCTCATAAATTTTAAGAAAATCTATCGAGCTGTTTTTATTTTATCCAAGCTTCACTATATAGCGTCACCTTACAAAACGCTAATTTGCCTTCAAGAACGTCGTTTGACACATTGTGTACAGCGCTATTCTTTCTGTTATAATAATAATGATATCTTTATTTATAGAAAGTGTACACATTAAGTAAAATATACAAAACATTTGACTTATTTTCAATGCGGCCTTCTGGAAACAAGCAAAATACTATTTAACTAATGCATGTTGAAATGAATGAATGAATGACGGGTTGACTCTCTGTTGGTCTCGGATGAGTGACCTGGCGAAACCTAGTCGAATCAGGAGTACAACCCTGGTGGCACTGTAGTCATCAACGGCAGTCCTGGATGGACCTTGTTGATCCGGCCCTATCAGGCGAACAGATCCATATTTGTTAAAATGTTTAATACATAATACAACCGGAGGGTTACCGGGAAAATATTAAGAACCGGCTTAATCCTTGAAATTCCGGGGCAGAACCGAGGTAGGTCCGGTGTTGTACCCTGGCTGTACAATGATATACACTAGGTATTAGTGTTCCGGATTATTGGTGAGCACTTAGTAACATGCGCGGTAGACATTTAAGGTCGATACACTGGTTATTTGCCACCGGGAGTCACCGGAACCAGCACTGGCAGTGAGAATCGGGCTTACACTTGAATTCGAACGTTCTGATGACATCATGCATTTTACGCATTTCAATCAAATCTGAAACAACGGACTCGTTTGTTTTAATCATGTATGTATTTTTCACATACTGTAGCTATCATCTTCGCTTATATTAAGAATCTCTTCTACTCAAAATTTGAAGGATCATGTCTGGGATATGCTACAGAGAGTGATATCTGGGCGTCCTGTCCAGCCAACATCCACCAGACAGCTCAGAGAGGAACCTCCAGAGTAACGGGCTCGAATCCCACAATTTACTATTGGACGGCTCATTAGAAGCATGAGGAGTCGATGTCAGACTGTTTTGACACACGAGGACATCAGTTTCAATACTAAAAACAAAAGTCAGCACGTTTATATTCCCAAGACATACCCATAAAATGTCTAATTTTGACCCTGTCCTCATTTCGACGCTCGTTACGCTCGAATGATTCAATGTATGGATTACATATTGCACTCATGATATGCAGATATCTTTGAAAATAACCAAAATCATATTTTATGTATGTAATCCAAAATTGACGAAAATGCCATACAGAATAAAAAGTGATCCTTATCAAATTTTGAGTAGTATAATATATATTAAATGCGCTATCACAACGGGGTCGTAAATCTAAATATTTACCCCCAAAAATAAACATACATGGAATGCATATCATTTAAACAACACATCTAACTACACATCTAAATCATAACATAATAATTATATACATTTTTATTATATAAATCATGGAACCTTGTTTTATTTATTATCTTCCATTTTAGTTCACTAGAGCGGTCAAGTTTTGCAATTTTGTCACATAATTTATATACGCATATGTACACAAAATTAAGCATGCTAAAATGATAATGTAATGTGTTTATTGTTATCTGAAAAGAATGGCAATGTGATTAGGGTTACTGACAGACAATGTATCATTAATTCCAACAAATCGTTTTAGATCATAGTGTACAGTAAGTAAAATAGATGTAAGTACGCGATAGATATCAAAACATGACGTGTGTTTGAAGCGACGTTCTTGACAGCGAATGAGCGCATTATAAGGTAATGCCATCATTTAAAGCTTTATTAAAATAAAAACGGCTCGATAGATTTTCTTAGAATTTATGAGAATAACAGGTGACACATCAAACTTTATTCTAGACAAAAATAAAAAAATTCCCTCTGGCAGATTTTTAATAAAGATAATTTGAGCTTGAAAGTGAAAAGAAAAAACGACCAAACTTTACATTTAAAATCGTTTTATTTGCACTTATAATTAAATCATGATTATCAAATTTATACCTACGTGTAGGCAATTTTATTCTCCGCTATTAAAATTTTATTTCATTAAATATATACATAAATTGATAGAGCGATAAATATTTTCAGAGAGGCACTATAAATACGGCAAAAATGACCGTTTTGACGTCGAAAACGACGTAATTTCAATCGTTTGGTTCCACCTTAAAGGCTTACTACTAATCACTTGTGAAGTTTCATTGAAATCTTGTAAGTAGTTGCTGAGAAATTCTCCGGACAAAATGTGTCGACAGACGCACAGACCGTCCGACCGGCCGACCGTCAAGCGTGAATCCAATATAGCCCCCATATATTTCATATCTGGGGGTATAATTAATCCGAACGAAAAATGCTTTAAGCTAGCACAACTAGGCTTACTACTGATCACTTCTGTGAAGTTTTATTGAAATCCTGTAAGTAGTTGCTGTGAAATTCTCCGGACAAATTGTGGACCGACCGACCGACCGTCAAGCGTGAATCCAATATAGCCCCCATATATTTCATATCTGGGGGTATAATAATATTATAACAAATTTATTATTTAATATTATGTCAATGTCTCATCACCTGCTATCAGGAATAAAAGAAAGAGGCATTCATAAGCAGCAGTCTCTGCAATATACAGTATATTATCCATTAGTGGGTAGCCCCCAGCCTGCCAGAAAGGATTTTTCCCTTCTTTAAGTCTTTGTCGGGACGACTTAGTTTTAGAAAGTTTCCTTCATAAAGTATATAGCTGAGCAATCTGTCATTAAAAATTTATTCAAATTATATATGCATATTACATTATTAAGCAATATGTTGTAGTTTTGTTACAAACTTTGGCATTAGTTAGTTGGTCACAAATTCTACACATAAAAGAACCTTAAAGGTATGCAATTAACTCAGAATGTCAAATATTAATCAACACGGTTGCAAACTAGCATCAACATTTCCAATTAAGCATTAAATGTCTGGCATTGCTTTTAAATAATTATTAACAAGGACTTATATACATACATGGATTCGCAACTTCCGTATTAACAGTTTAAAGTCATCAAATCCCGCGATAATAAGACGTGAATCAACGGGAATACATGCTATTGTTTACAAAAGCGAAACTACGAAAATACCCGTGATAATCCGAATGTTAATAACAGCGAAAATATCCGTGGTATTCCGAATGTTTAATCTCGGAGACGAAAGGATTATAATAGATGTCCGCCATCTTGGAATTTAAAATGTTCGACTGATGCCGTTTTCAATGCTTATACTTAGACTTTGTGGATTATAAATGTATCTCAATATCTTTTCAATAAGGAATTTGTTGCATCCTTTACCAATTTCCCGTGCCCAATTGTCAGAGTTATTTTAGTATAATCAAATTGGTAAACACCCAATTACAGCTGTCGGACATCGCATTGTGGGATCGTCGAACGATATCGTTTGAGCTATTTTTAGCAGTTGCGAATCCATGTATGTATATAAGTCCTTGTTATTAATAAAAAAATAAAAATAAAATAAAAGTAATAACAAGGAAAATGTATTTGACCAAATGTGTAATCTTGAAATCTGGGAGTTGCCATGCCAAGGACATATGGTTCATTGTATTATGCCAAATCATTTTTAATAGAGTTGAATCGCGATAGTCCTAAGTGCGATAGTTCCAAGTCGTTCGTCGGTCCCGGCGAATTTCCTTCTATTTTCAATATATATTTCTCATTGCATTATGCCAATACATTTTTAAATAAGTCAATGCATAAGGGAGATACAGCCTAACGCATTTAGGTCCGAGATTAAGTCAATCTAGACTTTTGACTCAGACTGAGACTCAGAACGACCAAAATGGTATTCACAAATAAAATTAAGGACAACTCATATTCTCCAGAAATTTCGCCATCGCAACTCTCCATTTTGCCATACTGTACTAATTAACTGTATGATTGAGTTAATAATAATGTTAATTGATATGCATTTTAGACTGTAAAATGGAGATTTGTAATGGCGAAATGGAGATTTTAGACTGTAAAATGGAGATTTGTGATGGCAAAATGGAGATTTTAGATAAAAAAATGGAAATCTCAATTTTGCCATCTCCATTTCGCCATCACAAATCTCCAATTAGCAGTCTAAAATCTCCCCTTTTTATCTAAAATCTCCATTTTAGACAGGAAAATGGATATTTTAGATAATGTTAATACTACTATTCAATTAATATTCAACTTCCATTATTTCATTTAGCTACCGAAAATCTCCATTTTTTATCTAAAATATCCATAATCTCCATTTCGCCATCACAAATTTCCATTTTGCCATTGGAAATCTCCATTTCGCCATCACAAATCTCCATTTTGCCTTCTGAAATCTCCATTTTGCCATAGCGAATTTCCATTTTACCATTGGAAGTCTCGATATATGTGAATAATATTGTTTAAAAATTTGCATTTTGTATACCAGCATATTTAAAGATGTAATACTTCATAAAAATCTCCAGTTTGCCAAAGGAAATCTCCATTTAAACTGATTCCCGTTGACTTGTGTGTACAAAGCCAACAGGTACGGCCTAAATTTTCCAGGACGCTGATTGGTCAATTAGATTGGAATCCGGGCAGAATTCTGCCCAGGGATCTCGCGAGACCTTGCGTTATCGATGCAGATTGTTTAAAATAGAATACCGATCCTTAAAAAATATATACATTAAAGAAATATTTTAATATTGAGTACTTGACCACGGTCGGTGTGGGAGAATTTTTTTTCATTTATGTAGATTTTTATAAGGTTTATTATTATTCGTTGAACTGTCAAATAACATTAATCACCGTACACAATTGCAACTTTTTGAGTGTTACAATCTGATTTTATATTCTTATAAAATTCATATAAATATGCGATGCTAATAATAAATTTAAAAGTCGTGCCCAATCTGATTCTGGACTACGTGTTTTAAAATTAATTAATGCAAACGGTATAGTTATCATCAATTGACCAGTGTATATCATTGTCTCAATTTCAATACATGCATTGATAAAATCAAGATAAGTAGCCAATTAAGAAGTTGTTATGCAATATTGCGTAACACGACCGTCTCACTTCCTGGACCCTTATAAGGGAGAAATATTTTATGGATCATTTCACCGAAGGGGGTCAATATATTCTTTAGCACTTGTGTCTGATACCATGTTAAATTTACAATATACAGCATAGACCATAATCTTAATTACTCCTAATTTAATTCAGTTCTGTGAAGTCAGATGTTAACGAAAAGAAATTAAGTAACAAAATAATTACTTAAAAAGTCACATGACATATACTGATATACATTTTGTATATAAGATATATATTTTAATTGTAAATAAAGAAAAATATGTTTTAAAGGATTTAATACATATTAGACCGAACTATGCACATATTTATACATATGATTTTTAAAAGAAAGAAAATCATTTAAACAATAAAAAAATAAATCAAGGCATTAATTGATATTTTCAAGATATCTATCTTTGATATGTTATATGACTTTACTGTAACCAATATTCACATAATAACTTCTAGTATCTATATTTTTTTATTTTGAATAAAGGGTATCCATGAGATATTCAAACATTAGCACTAACATCTCCGCTTACATTATCAGATGTACGGAAATCCCCGATGTTTCTCGAATGAACAGCAACCAATGAAATAGCTAAAACGGGCTGACCAATCAGAACGCTGGAAAATTTAGACCGTACCTGTTCCTTTGGTGCACTGCATCATGGAACGGGAACCAGTTTAATCTCCATTTTGCCTATGGAAATCTCCATTTTGCCCATTTCGCCATAAAATCTCCATTTCATACTTTAGTCATACCGATAAAATTAGTCTGAAGTTTGAGTCTGAAACTGAAATGTTGAGTCTAAAATTTGTAGACTTAGGGAAGTCTTAAGCTGTTTATTTTAACTGTTTCTACTCACTATAAACTTCGACATTTGCATAAAGGGTTTAGATTGGAAAAAAGTCGATAAGTTTCAATTGTAGTTATCTAGTAAAGGTAACAGGCTATTAAAACTTGTTCAAGTTACTGATGCGAAATTTAATTTCATAATTGGTTCTAAATTTATGCATGTTGCATGTATCCTAATATCTATTGTTGAATGACACTGTAAATTTTGTTACTGTTATTGTAACTTAATTGGCAACATCTCGTGGATATATAGGGATAAATTAATCGCATTGTTGTTCTAGATTATCTATTTAGTGTGTGCTATTAATCATGTTTAATACGAAAATTATTAAAAAATCTATCTGTAATCCTTTTTTAGGATTTCAATCCATCAATAGGGTCATCACAGAATATTAATTCCTACTGATCCTTAACAAGTTGACCTGGTTATTTTGCACTGCACATGGTGTTCCAAATCCTTGATTGCAAACATAATGCACAGCCCTGCAGACAAGGAAAATATATTTAACCAAATGTGTAATCTTGACCTTTGACCTATATATTTGTGTGTTGCCAAGGACATATGGTTCATTGTATTATGCCAAGTCATTTTTAATAGAGTTGAATCGCGATAGTCCTAAATGCGATAGTACCAAGTCGTTCGTCAGTCCCGGCGAATTTCCTTCTATTTTCAATATATATTTGATGTGTTAGTACGAAATGCGATAGTATGAAAAATGCGAAAGTTCAAAATGAAATGGAAGTTCCCAGATTCTTTTTTACACTACAATAAGATGCGAAAGTACAAAGTGACTGTACGCTGTTTTTCACCCACCAATTCAATGCATTCGACAGTTAACTGATTTTGTTTGTCTACAACTTTGAAACGTGTCATTGTTAAAATGAAATCATTTGGCTATAAAACTGTGCAAAAAATATGAATTATAATTAGCGTATAAAATAATAAGCGTTTAAAATTTAGACTACATAAGTTACAAGTGTACGTGTATTTTATAAGTGTTTACTGTACCGTAATCATTCGTGCTGTAGCAGGAATGGTTTAACTCTATATTACTGTTGTGTACACTTTTCAGCTATTCATTTACGATAATATTGTTTTCTGTATTAATCAAGTAGTTTGATTCATATTAAGATTTTGTAGCCTGTCCATATACTGTTTTGTGTAAACACTAATCAATGTATAATTACTATGTCTAGAGTATACTTCACGAATCTCATGCTAATAGAAATTTATCTTACCAATTGCTCATGTTTCATGGGAATGTAATCCACTTTTGGCGGGAATTTTTAGTATATAAGTCAGTGAAATCTCATTATCTTTGCCTTTCTTATTGGACTTCATAGGTAACGTTTACCTTTTGTCTCAAAGACTGGTCACTTCACTTAAATTCATTTTAGGGTTAAATTTTTGTCCAATTTAGCTTTGTTAGAAATTAACTTTAATAATTATACCCTCGGCACAGACACCACGTGATGGGTTTCAGTCAATCACCAGATGCAACACAACACATTAACCAATCAACGTAAGCAGCAATGTCACAAGCATTATAAATATGACGATGAAATGCAGGACAATGTCCGCCAATACACATAAAACTTTTGTCATAAAATAAAGTGTACTTATTGTAATAAATAGGAAACAAGTTTACAGCTATGAGATTCTACATTCATTAGGGATTCTAAAGATACTTATGTTATTGAAATGTGTTCGTTAATAATAAAATAATTCTACTTGGAAAATTCGAATCGAGGGAAATTACAAACGCCGACATATTTGATAGATAATAATGAAACTAGATGAATTACATCATGGAAAGCTATAATGAATAATGAGAAGTTCGTTTATATGCAAATAACTAATAATAAAACCATAGCAAGACTAAACACTGTCAATCTACATTGAATTAAGCGGACAGAACAATACACACTAAATTCATAAGGGTAATAAAGTGGGTGGGGTAACGGGCATTACAATATAATGCTTTAAGTGTCAACTGTTACCTTGACCTTTGAGCAAGCGACACAGTCGTTGCGCATGACACATCATCTTGATATGATGCACATTTGTGCCAAATTATTTAAAAATCCAATCATGCATCACAGAGTTATAAGCCGGACATGAACATATACATATAATGCTTTAAGTGTCCACTGTGACCTTGACCTTTGAGCAAGCGACACAGTTTTTGCACATGACACATCGTGTTGTTATGATGAACATTTGTGCCAATTTATTTCAAAATCCAATCATGCATTACCAAGATATAAGCCGGACACGAACGTAATTTATACATATAATACTTTAAGTGTCAACTGTGACCTTGACCTTTGAGCAAGCGACACAGTTGTTGCGCAAGACACATCATCTTGATATGATGAACATTTGTGCCAAATTATTTCAAAATCCAATCATGCATGACAGAGTTATAAGCCGGACATGAACATATGCATATAATGCTTTAAGTGTCCACTGTGACCTTGACCTTTGAGCCGGACACGAAAATCCGTCGCAGACACACAAAGACACACATACTGGTCTAACCAACACTGAGAGGTATCTTTTTTCTGTACCTACACATAGAGGTCTACCCTTATTTGAAGGGATATGCAGTTTACAATACCATGGCCTTATAAAAAATTAAACCCTTAGTTTTACGATCATTTGATATTTAGCGTACTCGCTATTTAAACTATGCGTACACGGCATACATCCAGAGGCCCATACAGGGTGTCCACAATTTAAGTAAAGCAAAATTCCCTGACTATTTTTTTTCTATTTTACGCTTAAGTACTGACATCTGTTGGTCCCCTCCTCCCATACAGCCAACAATTTTCACCTTTTATTTTGCCAACTGTTATTGTATTACTCTTATGTACATATATTCAATCTAAATTGTTCGGAGGTTTGTTTTTCCTTAATTTTTATTTCTATTATTCTTTTTCAACATACATACATGTATATGTATGTTTAAACAAATATTGATTCTATTAGATGAGTGTTTGTTATTTCAAAATTCCCTGACTTTTTCTTAAATTCCAAAATTCCCTGACAATTCCCTGACCTTGTAAAAAATAATTTTTCCCTGACTTTTTCCCTGACCGTGGACACCCTGCCATACCTCTATCTGTGTCACACACAACACTCTTGCATCACAAAAGCTAAGTGAGGTAACGATTCACAGTTTTAGTATCATTCTTAAATTACTTGAAATTAGGTATGTTTATGCACCTTTATTTGGTTCAAGGGGGTAATGTATCAACGGTTAACGCGTGAAAGTAATACTTTATGTTGATAACGACACACTTGTACTATTCCGTCGACAACTTGCATATATAAAATAATAGATAAAATGATAGTCTTTCAGGATTTAGGCATTGTTGATCGTGCATACGCCTATTTTTTGTTCAGTATTATGATCATACACCAGAGTACAGTTTACCTAAACATCATTCCTGGGCAGTACCAATGCTATAAATCATTAAACATACCAGGGGCATAGGTTTACTAAAACAACAGCTGTCAGTAGAACAGCGCGCTTGAATATTCTCAGCGCTTGATAGTGACCAAGAAATCAGCCAAGTCCTCAAACCCATGTCAGTTATTGGCCATGGATAGTGACCTCCAATTATGATCCCATAGACATGTCTAAGTTTGAAATGAATACCTATAGCAGTTTTAAAGACTGATTTTGCATGCATAAGTTTGACCAAGAATTCTTTAAGTTCAAAAGGGCCATAACTCAGTCAAATTCCAGACTAGAGTTATTGGCCTTGGATAGTGACCTCCTATGATGATCCCAAAGACATGTGTGTCAAGTTACAAGTAAATACCTTCAGTGGTTACTGAGATATAAGTTGTACAAGAAGTTGCACGCAAATCTTTAATCATAGTGTTAAGCCAATGCCGACGCAAGAGTAGAACAGCCACTATTCTTCAAATAGTTGAGCTAATGAAGTTAAAAACCTCTATGGGGATCTGACTAAGATGAGATAAGATAAGCTAAGATAAATTTATTCTCCAATCATGGATCACTTAACATTTCAAATCATAGTAAGTAAAAATAATATTACAACATGGAAACAAGCATTCATAAGAACTTAAGTATGATTTTTTCATTATTTGAAACACAAATAAATAATAATAACGATAATGTGCCATCAGCCACTTTCACCTAAGAACCTCTTACATGTCAAATCTCCTAAAATATAATGTATAGTCAAAAAGCAAAAAAAACACAATAGAACAAGTTGTAAGCACCTATAATATTAGAAACAAGCAATTCACTAAAATGAGGGCAAAAATGCAAGGCTAACTTTGACTTAGGAGGCATAATTTGAACAACATTTTACTGTGAACTTTGATTAATCGATGCATCCCATACAATTTTGATAGCCAATCAAAATCACAAATGTTTACGGTTCAATAATTTAAACCACGCCCATGTTTGACTTCTAGTAAGCGATTTAATAACAAATTATTGTCATATGTATAGTGCGATTTTATTAACCTATCAAAGCCGCATAATTTCACAGTCAATGCTTTCCCTTATTTTTAGCTTCGATTAATTTAGTGAGTGATATGATAATCTACGATGTACTATATAAACATATGGAATGAGAAATTCCCTAACAGTAAAATAAACAAAACCTATCGCCTGTGGCATAACGCTAAAAATAATCAGATTCAGCGACCGTGTAATTATTCAGCTTTGACAGTTTAATAAAATAGCACTATATCAAGAATGAAAAACCCTGAATGCCCTCCCCAACAAGTAATAGATTCCCTTTCCACAACTGAAAAATGCCTACTCAAAACCCTCTCCAGAGTTGAAATCATGGGAAAAAAGTCGAACCATGCCTTTGCTGATACCAAACAAATTTCAGAGAAATATTGATTTTCTACTACAACAACACCAGGAAGGAAAATGAATAGGTTTTTCCTAGGCAAAACTTTGGATCGGTAGAACCCCTGAGAAGTAGTGATGTTTTAAGATACTTCGCAAACAAAGCTGGATAAAGGAACCCAAAACACATAACCAGCACAAAACTAAAAAAGCATCTGGCTACAGTTGCCCAAGTTCTGAAACTGGACGAGAATGATCTGGAAACCATGGCTAGTTTCATGGGCCATGATATCACTGTACACAGATCCTTCTATCGTCTTCATCAAGAAGTATTGAAGGTGGCGAGAATGGGGTGGCTCCTTACAGCATTCAACAATGAAACTGTCTGGCAATACAGTTGAAAGTCAATTGATGATATTATTTCATTGGAAGAGAATAAGGGAAACTGAAGTTTCCAATATGGTTAAACGTAATTTAGTTCCTTCATATAGACCAGGGATTATAAGAAATATTCAGTATTGGTAAGGCCATCATTAAAAAATTGTTTGTAATGCTCCGACCCTAATTTCCAGGTGGGTAGGTAGGTGGGCATTTTTTTTCTCTAAAATTGCATTGTTAAAATAATTGGCAATTTTGAAATACACTATGTTTCCATGTAGTCTGCTCTGCATTAAAAATGTAATTATATGATGAACATCAGCTTTGTATTGGATAAAGGCCAAGTATTCTGGTATGGTTTAAAAACATAAAGTACTTTTTTAACTGAACTGGTGCAAACAGATTACAAAAAAAAAATTAACAAGTTTGAAAACCTAAAAAAAAAAAGTAGGGGCCATTTTGATGGGTCGGTCAGAGCACTACAAAGAATATTTTATTTTCAGCCTAAACCATTTGAGGTCCGTGTGCTAGATTCTAGTTCACAAATGTTTATTGTCATATGTTCAGAATCATTTGAGGTATGTTTGCTAGATTCTATTTCACAAATGTTTATTGTCACATGTTCAGGATCATTTGAGGTCTGTTTGCTAGATTCTAGTTCACAAATCTTCAGGATCATTTGAGGTCTGTTTGCTAGATTCTAGTTCACAAATCTTCAGGATCATTTGACGTCTGTTTGTTAGATTCTAATTCAAGATCATTTTCAGTCCCATCTTCAATCACTTTGCTAAAAGAATATATTGAAGAATCTTCCAACATGTTATCTGAAAAAAAAAAGAAGTTATTATTTAATTGCTGAATAATAATTTTAAAGTACTGTAACAAAAGCACCACCACAATAAACTGTGCTTGACGTTCTAAAAAATACGAGGGCAGGCCGACTATATGCATCATTTTCTCTGCGGAAAATGGGAATGGAAAGCTGGGAATTCCCATATTGAGAGAAAATAGATTGGAGTAAATGATGGTATATCTAAAAAGGTTCACTTGTGTGTAAAAATGCATTTATGGATCTGGATTCATCAGATCACGCGTTTTCTTTAAAACAAGCTTACAGTCAGTATTGTATGCAATACAAGTCCCTGCCACCACATATCATAAGACATTGGAATGTTAGCTGCTGTTTATACAGCACCATCTGTCTAGATTTTTTAATGATGACAATTTCGTCTAAATGAGCGAGCTAGCTTAAGTTATCATCCGGAAACCAAATTTCTATTTTTAGTAACAGTGACCTAGATGTTTGACCTATTGACCCCAAATGCAATCCCACTTTAGGTAATCCCCTAAGCTATCCATACACAAACTTTCATTGAAATCTGTCATCCTTAACTAAAGTGATCATCCTGAAACCATATTTCTATTTTTAGTAACAGTGACCTAGATATTTGACCTATTGACCTCAAATGCAATCCCACTCTAGGTTATCCCCTAAGCTATCCAAACACTAACTTTCATTGAAATCAGACATCCCTAACTGATTTTATCATCCGGAAACCAAATTTCTATTTTTAGTAACAGTAACCTAGATGTTTGACCTATTAACCTCAAATTCAATCCTACTCTAGGTTATCCAGTAAGCTATCCATATACCAACTTTCATTGAAATCCATCATCCCTAACTGAAGTTATCATCCGGAAACCAAATTTCTATTTTTAGTATAGTGACCTAGATATTTGACCTATTGACCCCGAATGCAATCCCACTCTAGGTAATGCCCTAAGCTATCCATATACCAACTTTCACTGAAATCTGTCTATTCTAACTGAAGTTATCATCCGGAAACCACTTCGGACAGACAGACGGACGTACTAACGATAGGATACTTAAGTGGCTTTCTCATGTTAAAATTTGTTTAAATTTAGCCACCGATTTTAGCCACATAAATCCACTTATGGACATTTTTAAAGCGACTCCGGTTGAACAAAGAGTCCTAACCCTAACCCTAGAGTCACCCAAACCCAATTTGTTTGTACGGAGGGACGGACGGAGGGACGGACTGATGACGACAAACACTATAGTCCCCTCCGGTACGACAGGGGACTAAAAATAGCAGACATTTCTAGCGATTTCTCGTTGAAAAATGCACGATTTTCCTCACAATTTCGAGTATTTATTCCTTTTTCAATAGCGAATAAATGTTCATGATTGGTTTTGTTCGGATCCTTCAAGATAACTATAAATTAAGCCGATACTTATTTTCTGTTCGAAACTGTAAAATTTATCAGCAACTGTGTTCGACTGATCAACTGTGTTCGGCTCTTCGGGGTATATGGTGTGCTTATGATAGCTACTGTTTTAAGTTTAAAGAGCAATAGCTTGGATACTTTAAGAGAAAGTGGCCCTAAAAAAACACTTAAAGGGGCATACCCTACAACTGACAAACATTCTGTGAAAGTGTAAAAATGTGCTAGATGTATATGTAAAACAAGATATAATGGATAATTGCAAGAAGAACTTGGGTCATAAAATGACTAGTTTAGGTACTAGCCGCAAAAGTCATAGCTATGAATAATAAATAACTTCCACCCATAAATTGTACAACAAATTCCAAAGAGTTTCTGTTCTTTTATGAAAACTAATATTTTTCTGTGATTTTATTTTTAATTGGATGAATTTTTGGCTAAAACTTTCTTTGTCGGCTTTTTCTGTACAAGCTTCTAATTTATCATCATTTTGCCTTGATTCTAAATGCACCAAGTTGTAGGGTATGCCCCTTTAACCAAAATGTTAATTAAGTTTATTAAAGGGAATAATTCTGTCAAAATGCAAGCTAGAGTTATGTTACTTGGCCTGCCCAGTCCCCTCATGATGGCTAATAAGTGTAAAATTTGAAAGCAATGTATTTAATACTTTAGGAGAAAAGTGGACCTAATTAAACATAAAACTTAATCAGACGCAGATGATGCTCAGGTAACGACAATACAAATATACAAATGTAGCTATTTTTTTTAATTTCAAAACAAGATGAGCTAAATATTACAATAAGTATGACTTTTGCAGACAAGCAATTAATTTTTGAAATTATAGTCTATTTCCATTGATAAAGAGTGGCTTCGTTAACCAGACAAGTCTTAAGAATAAAAACTTCTTCAAACAGTATACAAAACAAGAGCACTGCCTGAGGGCGTTTAAGACCGCTCATTATTTCTAATACTGTGGAAAAGTGGACTTAAACACAAAACTTAACCAAAATTTCCTAAGTTCAAAGTTCAATATATAAGGGGCTAATATTATGTCACAATGAAGCTAGAATTATGTAACTTGGTCTACCCATAGCCTCCATGATGATTGTAAAGTGTTATAAGGTTTGAAAGCAAAAGCTAGGTTCATGATACAGACTGCTTTGTGCCTCATTATGATAATACATACTGAGGTATCATGTGTAACAAGTTTTAAAAAAATTCTAGGTGGAGTATCAATATTTTACCGTAAATAAATAACATAGAAATAGGTGGAAGGACCGCCTGGAATTCTGTTGGACCAGCAGGTTTCAAAAGCTGGTGGTCCTTTGGGCTACCATGAAAAACTAGAGCTGTCACAGAGGTGACTAATACCCCTGCCGCAATTGCTTAAAAATGTGAAAGTAGTTAGCTCAACAAACTTGTGAAATTGCATGCGGATGGACGGACAGACCGTCTGACTCCAATATAACCCAGCTCAAACTTCGCTTGAAAAGGTATAATAACATTGCAACTAATTAAGCCAGATTTATGTCTTGTATACTGCACTTTCCCTTATTGAAATATATTTACCAAAGAAGTTTTGAATTGATATATTTCAAACGGACAGATGGTTTCAAAGAGATTACTATAGGGCACCCGGTACTTTGCTAAGCTGGGTCCTTATCAAATAATCATGGACCAACCAACAATTCCTCTAACCAATGAACTAACCAACAAAAACGAGTTCATGTCACTACTAAGTAGTGTATGCGACATAATTAGTAAAGTAATGCACACACCTTTCTGGCTTTGGTTCATGTACTTCCACTTAAATGTTTGTTTTCCAACTGTGAAGAGGTCATCATCTTTTAAACTGCGGACCTCTGCATTCCCTTTTTCCTTGCGACAAACTAAGAAGACCTGAATTAAAGTATTAATAATTAAATAATATCTGAACAATGAGTATGACCTACAATATTTTTTATTATACAACATACTATTTATTGCTGCAACCGAATTTCTTAATATGTAAAAAGAGTGATTTTTAATGTTTAAGGAACACAGCACGCACAGGCCGCAAAAGATCACTGGCTCATAAGAGCGGTCCACGCAGCTGTGCTTGTCTATTGGAAGCCATGTCAATTATTCCAGAATTTTTAAGTTCAATATCACTGTTGGGTCTAGGTAATATGATATCAGATGTCCTTGAGAATCTTCAGTGTGATTATGAATAATGTCCACCTTGTGTTTGCTAAAATTTTCTTATTTAACTAATTTTTCCGAGCTTTTGAGGCCAAAGTCACAAAGCGGTACATGTGTGGAAAGGAATTGTTCTAAGGAGCTGTGGCAAGTATCCGAATGCTCTGGTAATTACGAACCAAATTGAAAAATCAAGTACGAATAATCGTCATTACTGAGATTCATGGTTCATGATCTTTTTTTTTTTACCATAAAGTGTGTTCTTTGTTCTTAAAATTTCATTTTCTCTGAATATAATATGGACCAAGATGTCAGCTGCTCCTCTTTGGCACTAAATGTAACTTATGTTACAATAAAATAAATGTTTTTTATGAAAAATGAACATTCTGCACTAGATTGGGAATTTTTTTACTTTGAAATTGGAAAAACAGATAATTCTTTACGAATTGGGATGGTACCTTCTATGGGTACCAAACAAAAAGATGGAAAAAAATCGCTGGTGTGTGACTATGGTGTGTACTGTGGTAAGAGTCTGTGTGTAATTTTGTAAACCTTACATCAGGCAGCAGATGTATTGATTTTTTTTATCATGACACATGTTAGATGCTAAGAGACATGTATAGGAATGCTGGTAGCCTTTTGTTAATAGCTTGAAATAGACACAACTTGCAATATTTCGCAGATAAATACATGAAAAATGTGTCGGATAAATTGTATGTTACTTCTAACTTCTTACACGAATTTTTCCTATGATTTCCGCAGTTTTTTTTTACCTGCGTCTTAACCGTACACAGTAACAATACTGTGACCAGAGACGTATAATGCAATTATACGTGCTGTGACCCATACATGGGCGATTACGATATCTAAATCATAGTAAATGACAACGAATGTCTACCAACAGACCAAAAATATTGTCGTCGTCATTTAGACGGATTCAGCGATAAGTAAACACAAACTTTGCAGTTATATTGTCAACATAAAGTAGAATCATTTACATCATTGAAAGATATAGTCTGCATGTTAAAATTCAAAATATCAGATAAAAATAAAAAAGAATACTGTACCTCGCTGTGCCGAACTTGTGCGTCTGCGGTCAGCCATATTGTCAAGATGTCGCGCTTTGGTGTCACTGCACATGCGCGTTGATGAAGACAAAGAAGATATCCGCATGACATTACAGTATTGGATTTCACTGGAAAGAGTGTGCAACACACTCAAGACAGGCCCATTTTTCCCCCGGGGAAGTAAATAATTATATACTCAGACTAGAAGCCCAAGGGCAACATGTCGAGCCCCTGTTTAGCCAGCTTGTGATCTTGACCTTTGAACTACTAGTATGGGTGATATTCATGACACATCATTTCATTGAAGTAAACTTTTATACCAATTTATTTAAAAATCCTTGAATGCAAACAGAAGTTACAGCCCAGACAAGGAAAATGTATTTGACCGAATGTGTAATCTTGACCTTTGACCTATAAAAATCTGGGTGTTGCCCAAGACACATGGTCGCATTGTATTATGGCAAGTCACTTTTAAATAATTCAATGCATAAGGGAGACAGGACCCTGACAAGGTGTATAATGATTATTTTTTATGTTTGACCTCTAAGTGTGACCTTGACCTTTGAGCTAGAGACCTTGATTTCAGGCACTGCACACCGCCTCATGGTGTTTTACAATTATGCCAAGTTATCTTAAAAAGTTTCAATGCATAAGGGAGATACAGCCCGGACAAGGTGTATAATGCTCATTTTTGACGTTTGACCTCTAAGTGTGACCTTGACCTTTGAGCTAGAGACCTGGATCTTGCGCACTGCACACCGCCCCATGGTGTTTAACAATTATGCCAAGTTATCTTAAAAGGTTTCTATGCATAAGGGAGATACAGCCCGGACAAGGTCTATAATGCTCATTTTTGATGTTTGACCTCTAAGTGTGACCTTGACCTTTGAGCTAGAGACCTGGATTTTGCGCACTGCACACCGTCTCATGGTGTTTAACAATTATGCCAAGTTATTTTAAAAAGTGTCAATGCATAAGGGAGATACAGCCCGGACAAGTATCCGGACGGACACACTAACTCACTGACTCACTCACTAACTAACTAACTAAATAACTAACGTACAGACACGCAACAGCCATTGTGGCGACTAAGTCGAGCTCACCGCAGGCGGGCTCAACAAAAAATGAACATAAGGAAGAAAATATAAACTCAGAAATTTGAACATACAGAAGAAGGATAAACTCAGAAATTTGAACATACAGAAATGAATATAAATTCAAGACTTAAGTATAAACTCAGAAATATGAACAAACAGACATTAAGCGAAAGATGTAGATATACAAATGAAAAAATCAGGGGGGGGGAAGTGGCCTTGAGGGGGAAGAAATGGCCTAGGCCAATTTTTCCCAGGGGAAAGTGGCCAGGGGGAAAGAATGGCCTGTTACACCGGTACCTCAGCGTTATAACGAGGTTTTCGTAGAATTTGACAGAGTGATGGGGAAGGCATTTCCACGCGCTTAGTGAGGAAAATAACCTTTGTAAGTCAAGCATGACGACACTTTGTTACTGGAAATAATTAATTGTATTGATTTTTGCGTAAAATGTACCCATGCAGTGGTCAAGGTAACATTTTCTTTTTTTTTCTCACCAGCTATGTCATTAAATCATCTACTTGTGAAAATAATGTAAAAATGCTCAAGTTAGACACAAAAAAAGAATTAATTAAAAGAAATGAAATTAGAAATGTGTGATTATTTGTTGAAGTTGGGTTTTACACCAGTGCCTGATTTGACATTTAAATATTTTAAACCATGTGTACTATTATGATAACATTTCAGGCCAAACAAAACTCAAGAGTTTATTTCGTAGATTTTGATGAAAAAAACTGAGCAAATTAAAAAAACTGATTTTACTTTAGGATATGTTTCTGAGAATGTAAACGTACAAAAACATGCACATTTTCATGACGATCCATCAATCTGTATAAGCTTTATCGATGGTCGAATCTTTAAATGCAATTTACAAAAAAAAAAAAATGCAGTCATGAGTTTGTGGTTTTAGACCGACGAATTGTCACACCTAAAAACTAGCGATCTGTCTCCAAACATGATCTTATAGCCAAAGTTAAAAAGTATATCCACTTACCAGCTCGTACAGGGCTTGACACAGTCCACAATGTTACTGCCAAGATGGCAACTGTCTTCATGTTCATTTTCTGAAGAATGAAAAGGTTGATACAAAGTCTATTTAATTAACATTGTCTATGGTAATAATACTTAACATGAGGTGATTAGTAGTCAAATGGTTACGTGCTCGACTACTGTACAAAATGTCCTAGGTTCTAATTTTGACTCCACCTTTTGAATTTAATACTCAGAATTTTTCAGTGTCTCCATCCGAACTACCGAACAAAGTACTGTGTCTAGAAATTCACCACAAAAAAGGGTGAGGCATGAATCAGTGCTTTACATAGTGCATGATAAAGATTAAAGATGTCAAATATCAGCTAGTCATTCAGTCTGACAAGATTGAAAAACATTTGAAGAGTTGCCCGGTTCAGCCCAATCAGGGATCCAGATAAATATTTGGGCAAGTGGTATTTTACCCCCTGCTTTCTTTAGCAGGGGTGTTTCACCCCTTAATTTTTTTATGGGTTAACTGACAGTATCTCTCTGTGGCTGCTCTAAAATTACCATATATGTCAAATGGCCATTTAACAACAGATTGATGAATAAATATGACACCTATAACCAAACAATTCACAATGTGTCTATTATAAGTGAAGTTTTTTAATCATAATTTGAAGAAACAACATTCAAATCTGTCTTTTCCGTATTGCAATAAGTACTGCACCCCTTTATCTACTTTACCTTATCAGCGTTAAACATCTCTAACGTAATGTGCATTGTATTGGTACGATATGATACTATGACAAAATTTGTTATAAATTTCTTACTGGACATCAAACCTGGCCGTGGTTTCAATTATTGAACCATAAACATAAGCGATTTTGATTGGCTATCAAAATTGAATGGGGTGCGTCAAATTTGTTGATTTCATGAGACAATAATGATCAGAAACTTTAATTGTTAATTGCTCAACTTAAAAAAAACACAGTAGATGTCATTTTCACATTAACATTGCCGTCTTATTTGATGACGGATTTCAAAGCGGTTTTCGGTATTTTGTAGCGGAAATGTTAATCTAGGGAACTGGCCTCAGAATTTTGATACTTGTTTTCATTTTTTATCTATGGAGTATTACGTAATAAACAGCGGGGTTCTGGGTACTGAATTTCTTTCAAAGTCAAATATCTAACGAACGGAGTACTTTATCAAAAAACTGAGGCACGGTTCCATTGTTTTTTTCACCTTCTATAACAGAGGCCTATGAAAGGCCTCTTCCCAATTGAAAATTTCTTTAAAATCATGCAGTTTTCCCAAAAATCCAAACTTACACCAGCCATTTTATTTCCCAAATCAGCAATTTTAGTGATATTGCTTCCCAAAATCAACGGGCTAATGCCTCTTCCCAATGAAGAGAAAAAACACTGAAACCGTTCCCTGCTCTATACATTTATAGTCATTTTCAGACTACTTGTTGTAATATATTCTTATATACAGAGTAGTTATTGTTGTTAAAAAATTTGTAAATTATGTGCGATATTGGTTTTATTTATAGGAGAGCAATCAAACATAATATTTGATTAAAATCACTTGCAGTGCAATTTATACAGTGGGTTTATTTTAGTATATAATTATGGTTTAGTTTTTAAATCTATAAATTGGTGAAACTTGATTTGACCTGACATCCACACCAGATACCTTAAATACCCAGTTTAGTCAAGATTTGTCATTCCAAACTTCAGTAATTGACTGGAAGCTGATTTCTATATTTAGTAACAGTGACCTTGACCCTACTAGACCTAGATGCAATTCAAAAGCATGGACTTTATCATGACATGTAAACTAACTACACACACAATTTCATCGCAATATCTTAAAACTTGATCAGGTTATTCACTGAAAACTGATTTTTTTATTTTTAGTAAGTGACCTTGACCCAACAGACCCCAAATACAATCCCAGCCTCGGTTTTCATTCAAGAAAGCTATAAACATTCAGGGCTTTTTTCCCCTCTTTAGCAGGGGCCGTTAATAGGCGTCTTCCCCTCAGGAAAATTCTTTAAAATTATACAGTTTTCCCCTAAAATTCAATTTACATCAAGTTTTTTCTTTCCCTTTTGCTAAAATTATGCGTTATTTTTCCCCAAATTTAAAGAAAAGGCCCCTTCCCCAACCTATGAAAAAAAGCCCTGAAATTAATCTACGTAGCCTATTTAATAAATATGAGATAATATCACTTGAATAGACTTTTTAGTAAACAAAAAACCTGCTACACAATCGATCATGTTACAGCAACCGTCGCATCTTTATCACTTGGGTGTTTGAACCATGTGACTACAGGTACCTGCCAAATGTTTTTTGCATTTTTTTATTTTAACGTCCTTAACTCCCGTAAGGTGCAAACTTAGTGATGGAAATAAGTAAATTTAGATAATACTCCTTTCTGTATAAATTACGAAATAAAACTATAGGAGAGTCTATGTTTTGCGTGCTGTTTGCAAAGAAGAATAAATGAACTGACATTTTGCACTCAATGCTTTAAACATGTTACTTTTTTAATATAGAAAAATATTCTCTAATAATTTTCATGTGTAAATGAAATAAATATAGTCCAGTCAGGGAAATATTTGACCTAGACAAAATTGCAAAAGAATTTATTTTTGTTCCGTACGAAAGAACACTATGTAAATAACATACAGAAGAAAGTCCCACAAATTTGCTTTTGTTGTTTTCGAGAAATTTAGACTTAAAGACGAGTTTAATTCTGGTTTAAATTTGGTCCCGCTGATTCTGACCGCTCTGCAGAATGAAACGGGAACCAGTAAAATTGTTGTATAGTTTTCGGATAAGCAACGTTATCTACAAAAGCCGTAAACGCAACAACAATTTCTTCGCAATTCCATCTAAAAAAGGGAATTTGGCGAAAGTATACGACGTAACACGAACTAAAATATTACAAGTCACATGGAAATCGCACAACTGGGTGCTGATACTTCAAAAACGTCGTTAGAAACTTCTATGCAGAACAGCACAATTACCCCACCCACTCACTTGGACAGTTTGGTGAGTAAAGTTATCGTTTTTCTTTTGTACTTGTTTCGTTATTTAAGATTGTTTACGGATTTGCTAGAGTGGTTTTTGCATGTTAAGTCTTTATTTTGCTGAATTTGACCAGATTATATGGAAAAATGTCACTTGACAGGGTCCATTTTGACTTTGAAACGAAACTGATTGACATGAATTATTAAACTTTTAATCAATGATGTTGAACAGTAGACTATTACTTAAACAATTATCATATCGTTTTTGATGTAGTAAATTTGATTCATAATGCATGGCAAGTTGTTGAAGGACTTGGGGTCAATGTTTTACAGGACCCTGTCCACTGTGGAAACATAGTTCTAAAACAAGGTTGTTGGATTGTTGAGCTACTCCGTGCACCATGGCCAGGAAGATGTTTTGTGACGACTGTCAAAGCCCTTTGCTTTTGATGAACATTGTCCATGAAAAGAAAAGTGGATTTGGTTTCCAAAGAATAACAAAAGCTGTGCAATGTAGGATATTATATACAGCATACATTTTTCACAACAACATTTGATAAGTGTAATTGCATATAGTTTTAAAAAATATCATTTTTCAGAAGCAAGCTCTGCATAATTTTAGTATGTAAGTGCCATAATACTGTCAAAAATGTAATGTTTGTCTGCAAGCAACATAATAAATGGACAATATATACACTGTTTTATTTTTTTAAAGCATTTTATTTTATATTTTATGTGTGTACATTGTTTTGTTTTTGTAGAAGTAGAACAAACCCTTGGATATCTATGAGGATTGGTTGCCAAGTAGTGAAATTGCATGAGAAAAGACTTAGTAAGTTGTTTTTATTTTCTGATTTAAAACTGATTTTAACATGTTGTTTCAAAGTGTTCTACATTTTATTGCCAATATTAAATCTAAATGTTTTCAATGTCATGGAATACTAAATGAAAAAAATAGCTTGATTAGGCAAATACATAAAGAGCTATTTATGAAGGACAGGAAATATATTTTGCAAACATGGCATACTTAACATTCTCCATAAATTTTAACAACAGTAGTCATGTAGTTATAAGTCTAGTTATATTTGTTAGATAAGACATTTTGAGTCCACTCACCTGATCTAACTTAACTGTTGTAACTTTTTTGTTGAATTCTCACTTTTGTTGCAAAAATTATATTACAGATAGGACAACTGTCATAATAAGACTAGAACCCTTATTGGAGATGGCCATAGGATCAGTAGAGAATTAATCACACAAATTCTTGATAGAACTGTGTAACGCAACACTGGCTTAACTCTGTTTTTTTAATTTTACAGGAGGGTCAAAAAACTATTTCATGTTTGCTATTTAGACAGTTTTGACATGTATTTTATGTTATTTGTCTCAGAATATATAGATGTAAATACAGGGAAATTATCAAGTAAAAAAAAGAAGAAGAAAAAGAGATATTTAAAACTTAGTGAGTTAGATCTATATGACAATTAAAAACTATAAACATTTTTAAAGCAACTTCATGCAACGCTGGTCTAACTCAAGTTAGAACAGTGTTGCATTAAAACCCTTACATAGAATGTAATAATTCTTTAAACGGAAGACTGGTCTATTTGGAAAGGAGTAATGAGAAATTATTTATATATATATCTTAAACATTTTATTTCCATACAATTTTATTATTTTATGAAGATAACAGTTATTTTATGAATATAATATGACCATGACTAAACTATTTAGACCACTTCGATAATGAAATTTGAACAGTTCCAACTAGGAGTTTTGGTTCAATGGTCATAAAGGCATGTTTTTTTTCAAACATTGAACAATGCCATGTTTGATGACATTGATTAACCAGATAATAAATCATTTAGCATGTATTATAGGGAACATCGCCGTGGCATCAATATCCGGTTATTATCAGCATTACAGTTCTCATCAATACTTTTTATAGATAAAAAACATACAGTAAAACCCCCCTAATAATATCATCTATGGTTTTTAGAAAAAGTGTTCTTAATAGCAGGGTGGTCTTAATGTAGGGGAAAACTGACCTGAAATGCAGTTTGATTCAAAATATGCTGTATAGGCTCTATACAATGTAATAGTTAGCCATGTACTACTTGTTTATAATCATACATGTTTGAAAATATATTCATTTTAGTTCTAGTATGCTAGAATTCGACACAAGACAGCATAAAATAACTTTTTTTAATTCGTAAAGTATGTCTCTGTACGAATATTTCATACAGGAAAATCGGACTGTACAGCAGGTATTTATTCATTACTATTATAGTTAGTTAAATTCGGCAATGTTTCATTCTTTATCATTAAACATCAATAGATAAAGTGAAAATAGACGGTTTCCCGGCAAATAAATTAAAATTCAATCCGATGTATTAAGCATGAGTTCACTTTGGAAATTAAATTTGTCATCATTTGTGAAAACATGCGGTATTGACGCATGACTTATGCACCAGTGAAAACAGCTTCTATCAATTAATCAACATGGATCTTTGAATTCTTAAAATCATTTGGCAGATCTAAGACAACAACATGTCCACATTTTTATTTATCCACCAGTTACCTGCTAAACTGATCAGATCAAAAGTATACCATAATGGTCACTAATTGTCATGAAGAACAAGGTCTGCACTGGAAACAATCTATGCCTCGTCACCCTTGTGGCAATCTCATTGTCAGAGGTGCAATTTAGTCAGTGATGTAAAATGCAATAGAGCGGGCTCGCAATATCAGGGTCAGAGAACACACAAATACACAAAATGGTTGGAGATAAGTGGTCTTATTGCATAATAGCGGGTTGGTCACAATTAAGGATCAAAAGACTATTAAACATAGATTGAAAAAATCTGTTCTTTTAAAAGTGCCCATATTAATAGTGGGGTGGTCGTAATTTAGGGGTGGTCGTAAGGCGGGGTTTAGGTGTAGTAATGATTTAGTTTTGTTAGCTTATGGCTACACTGTGCCTACACAAATAGTTGACAGAAGGGTTCTACAGTTTTATGGCATATGAATTATAACGAAAATTATTATTAGGTGACTTTCTGCCATCAACAGTAAAACTCAGTCCTAATTCAAATTATGACAGTTGAAATGAAATAGTTTTTTAACTAATCGAAATTGTTGTCTTATTATACCCTCAGATATGAAATATATGGGGGCTATATTTGATTCACGCTTGTCAGTCAGTCGATAATTATTATGTCAGTCGGTCGGTCCATGTGTGTAGACACAATTTGTGCGGACAATTTCTCAGCAACTACTTACATGAATTCAATGAAACTTCATAGAAGTGATAAGTATTTAACCTGGTTGTGCATGGTCTCAGCAGGTTTTGTCCGCATTAATTGTTAATGAGTTATGGCCCATTGTTCCTTTTTATATAATGCATATAAAGTCATTGTCCGGGCTTTTTCTGAGCAACTATTTGCAGGTATTTAAAAAGAGGCTATGAAAAAGTGAACATTTTATTTTCCTTAGTAAAATGTAACAATAACTGTGTGAAGGTGGCATCTGGGGGGATTCATCACCTTCAGTGATAGCTCTATAGTTTTATCTGGTGTTCTGACAGGATTGTAAAGATACTATGTACATTTCTAGCCCATAGTTATGTTGTTTCTATGTCCATAAAAATGACTGTGCAAACCAGACACAGGAGCATACATGTTTTGACAATTGTTACACTGTAATTTTTATCAACAGTAGCATTCAGCTAATCACTTTCACAGACATATGAGGGCTCGTAAAAGGACATTTTTAGAGTCAATTCCACTACATGTATAATCACCTAATAATTAATCTAAATCCAAATTGCCAAAGTCAATGAAATCACGCCCATGTCATTTTTCTAAGCTTTTGCTATGTTCAGTTTTCAATAGACATGAATAACAATGATAAATTAGTGATTGAATCAAGCAGCCAGGGACTCATTGATATATAGTAATAAAGTAACTGTCCCTGAATCATCCTAGTGTGAATGTGTTTTATGGCATCTATTTGATAAAAATAAAGGTCTACAACCCTGTTTTTAATAGATTTCATATCTGACTGATAATTACATCTAAAAGAACATGTTAGGCCCCTGTGCAGCTGTCTTTATACAACATAATGGGTGACATACAATATACATGTACTACCCCTTACTGTTTTCCACAGTTTAATTGGTTGACTACTTGCAATCAGTAAAGATCTTCACTGTGGTTTGGATCATGATTAGGTACTGGATGGCATTCCAGTTGATATTTCAGCGGATGATAAAATGAAACTTATGCTGAAAAACAGTTACCAATTTTGCCTAGTTTACTGAAGTCAGGGGTTCAAAATGGATGGGAGAGTGAATGTCCGGAGTAGTAAAATCACGGATCAGCTTTTGTCCACCACTATCAAATTTGACGGGTGAGCTAATGTCTGGGGTAGCTTGAATAATCTGTAACTACTAATGAAATCGTAATTACTCCGAGGATTGATTCCATAAATTTACAAAATGACTTTTAAGTGCAATATAGTATTGAAATGTCTTGTAAGTAGGACTGTGAATACAGTAATTTTTTTTTTTTTAAATAATGGTAAACGCAAGTTTTGGTTTGCGATGATGTTTCTTTTTAACGCGACAAAACTTGCAAGTTAATTGATGTCCAGCTCTATTTGATGTATAATTAAAGTTTTCGGTATGTTTTCAATGTTACAGATCATCAATAAAAATGGTATCAAAAACAATACTAGTTGATGATGCAGGAAATTGCAACTGGCAGTATAGATAAAAGTACATTTCTACCATAGGCATCATTTAAGTTAACGTTATTTATGCTAAAATTTCATTTGAATTATTATTGAATTATTATTGAATTATCATACTTTATTATTTAAAGAGTCTACTGATATAAACATGCTATAAAAGTATCCTTGGAATTATTGTTTATTAATAGCAACAATGTGCTAACTTAAGTTAGATCAATGTTGCTCAATGAAATACCTAACTTATTTAATGCAACATAGTGCTAACTCAAGATAGCACTCTGTTGCATTAAATAAATATAATAAAATGAGATAGATCAAAATGCCAACTGGCCCTTTGACCCCTTTAATTTTATAATGTTCTACTAATTTTTTGTTAGGATGTGTATTTTGTTAAACTAAAATGAATTATGATAAAAAGTCATTTTCGGAAAATATCAAGTTAGGCCAGTGTTGCGTTCACCCGTCGATCTATTAATTGATATGCAGAAGTGAAATTAGAAATAGATATGTGTTACATAACTTACAATGGTTACATTCAATTAGATGATTATCAAATTTGCTTAATCTGTTTCTATTGTGCTATATTCTAAGCATTCCACTAAGTATAACTTGAATTTTCTGTCTGTTTAAATAGGTGAAGATGCAGGTCAAGGGTTCACCGCAAAACTGTTGTAACTGCATTTTTGTAAATTTTTCAGGAGAAGCGAAAAACCTTTTATTTTCATAAAAAATGACTTTTTGGTGAAACAAATGGGAAGGTTTATGATAATTTTGATAACCTTTATTATAAGATTTCCACATTAGGTATTCATGATAATTGCAAAGAAATAAAGGTGAAAGTTTCAGTTACAACTGTTTTTCAGACTTAACTTGTTATGACGGATAGAATGTTTAACCGCAAAACTGTTGTATCTCAAGATACTACAGTTTTGCAGTTAATTATTTATCTACAACACTAAGAATGTTTTTGCAAAACTGTTGTAACTCAACTTACTGCACTTTTGCGGTGAAATATTCTTACTATGACATGTAAAAAGTAATAGAACTATGCAGTTACAACATTATTCACAAAATAAGAATAACATTAAATTTTGTTAGAAATACATTTAAATAAATAAATTATGTTTATAAAATCAAACGCCAACAGAAAAGGAGTACATTTTAGTGTCTTGATCCTAGACACTTCTTTATGCAGTATTGTTATAGTGATAAAAATAAACTTAATAATTATTAATGTGAAAAGATTTCATATTAACAGACTTCAAACTGTTTTGTTTAAAGAATATATTCTTTTTTCTAAAGCAACAATCATAAATTGCAAGTGAACAAGGTAACTTCCAGAGTCACAAGAATGTTTTATCATAATTGAAAAGAAGAAAGTAATGTTAATGAGTTTATAAATTCATCTCTCAAATTAAAATCAACATCTTAAGTTTCTTTTATTTTGCTGAGATTTATTTTTGAATGGTGTAGCTTTAAAATGTGTGTCTGGTTTATTTGTGAGATAATTCAGACATAGTTATTTAACACTTTAGTTATTTATAAAATATTTGGTAACTATTTCACTGTACATGTATATGCTTAAATACACTATGGATAAATAATATAGACATGTAATACAAACAATCATTACAAAGACCAGATATCAATTAAGTTACCAGACAAATAACTAGCATAAAATGCCCAATAAAGTTTAGGCTTACTGTTTTAAGATAAAGTTGCTCAAAATTAATTTACCGGTACTCATAGGGTAACAGAAAAAGATGATGTACAGGAGGAATTAGGGGTGTTTTACACAAACTGTACAGATTCAAGAACTTTTTCATGCTTATTGCTGATGGATCAAGTATATCTTGTATGCTTAGACTTAAATCAACTCTTTATTTCTCCATGATATTCACTTTGGTCCCAATAATGATTGACCACTGGGATGTTGTGTGCATGAGAATATTACTTAATATGAGAAGATGCTCTCATTTTGTGTATGGCCTTTGATAAGATAAATTTAAGTTTTTTGACTTTGTTATGAATTAATGAATACAGTTTGATAATATGCAATATTATATTCTTGATCAAATACTTGTATATTGTGTAAGACTTTGGTTAAAACAGGTGAATTACTTTTTTTGATACATATTTCTTTGTAAAATTTAAACATTTTATCAACATTTAATGAGGAATCTAAATAGCATTTAGCAGAATCGTTTACATTAACTTCTTTCTCTCTACCTAACCCATCCTGACTCCATGGTCACTGACTTCAAATTACTGTAAGGGTCGTTGGTTTGAGCCTAGCTATACCGACCTTGTCTCTTTGTGTGAGAAAGTCGGCAGTTGCTTACAGAGAATCAAAGTCTAGTACTGGTTCTTCTCAGGAACTATGGTAAGGCAAACTGTCCAACTCACATGACACTTTACTGTTGAAAAGGGGCATAAACTCAAATAAACTACTTAACACATTGTTTTTAAGCCTAATATCAGAACATCATCCTCTGCCATCCATGCCCTATCATGTGCACCATCACCCCTCTGACACCATTTGTACTTTCTGACCCTGTGGTCATACCATCCCCTCTCACCATAAATCCCTGCCCTATCCTATAACATCCCCTCTTTCACCAGAAATCCATATCCTAACCTCTATCATAACATTCCATCTCTCACCACAAAGCCATGCCCTATCCTCTATTATACAATCCCCTCTCTCACCACAAAACACTGCCATATCCTCTATTATTATATCCTCTCTTACCACAAATCACTGCCCTATCCAATATTATAATATTCTCTCCCACAACAATTCATTGCCATATCCTCTAATTTGACAACCCCCTCTCTCACCACAAATCCTTGCCATATCCTCTATTATAAAATCCTCTCTCACCACAAATCCCTGCCCTATCCTCTATTATAAAATCCTCTCTCACCAGAAATCCCTGCCCTATCCTCTATCATAAAATCCTCTCTCTCCACAAATCCTTGCCATATCCTCTATTGTAACATCCTCTCTCACAACAATTCATTGCCCTATCCTCTATTGTAACATCCTCTCTCACAACAATTCCTTGCCATATCCTCTATTATAACATCCTCAGTCTCACCACATATCACTGCCCTATCCTCTATTGTAACATCCTCTCTCACAACAAATCCTTGCCATATCCTCTATTATAACATCCTCTCTCACCACAAATCCATACCATATCCTCTATTATAACATCCTCATTCACCACAAATCCATACCATATCCTCTATTATAACATCCTCTCTCACCACAAATCCATACCATATCCTCTATTATAACATCCTCTCTCACCACAAATCCATACCATATCCTCTATTATAACATCCTCTTTCACCACAAATCACTGCCCTATCCTCTATTATAATATCCTCTCTCACTACAAATCACTGTCCTATCCTCAATTATAACATCCTCTTTCACCACAAATCACTGCCCTATCCTCTATTATAATATCCTCTCTCACTACAAATCACTGCCCTACCCTCTATTATAACATCCTCTCTCACCACAAATCCTTGCCATACCCTCTATTAAAACCTCCTCTCTCACCTCAAAACCATGACATATTCTCTATTATAACATCCTCTCTCACCACAAATTCTTGCCATATCCTCTATTATAAAATCCTCTCTCACCACAAATCCCTGCCCTATCCTCTATTATAACATCCTCTCTCACCACAAATCCTTGCCCTATCCTCTATTATAACATCCTCTCTCACCACAAATCCTTGCCATACCCTCTATTAAAACCTCCTCTCTCACCTCAAAACCATGACATATTCTCTATTATAACATCCTCTCTCACCACAAATTCTTGCCATATCCTCTATTATAAAATCCTCTCTCACCACAAATCCCTGCCCTATCCTCTATTATAACATCCTCTCTCACCACAAATCCTTGCCATATCCTCTATTAAAACATCCTCTTTCACCACAAATCACTGCCCTATCCTCTATTATAACATCCTCTCTCACCACAAATCACTGCCCTATCCAATATTATAACATCCTCTCACACCAGAAATCCTTGCCATATCCTCTATTATAACATCCTCTGTCACCACAAATCACTGCCCTATCTTCTATTGTAACATCCTCTCTCACAACAATTCATTGCCCTATCCTCTATTGTAACATCCTCTCTCACCACAATTCATTGCCCTATCCTCTCTCACCACAAATCCTTGCCAGCCATATTCTCTATTATAACATCCTCTCTCACCACAAATCCTTGCCAGCCATATCCTCTATTGTAACATCCTCTCTCACAACAATTCATTGCCCTATCCTCCATTGTAACATCCTCTCTCACAACAATTCATTGCCCTATCCTCTTTTATAACACCCTCTCTCACCACAAATCCTTGCCATATCCTCTATTATAATATCCTCTCTCACAACAATTCATTGCCCTATCCTCTATTATAAAATCCTCTCTCACCACAAATCCTTGCCATATCCTCTATTGTAACATCCTCTCTCACAACAATTCATTACCCTATCCTCTATTGTAACATCCTCTCTCACAACAATTCATTGCCCTATCCTCTATTGTAACATCCTCTCTCACCACAAATCCTTGCCATATTCTCTATTGTAACATCCTCTCTCACCACAAATCCTTGCCATATCCTCTATTGTAACATCCTCTCTCACAACAATTCATTGCCCTATCCTCTATTGTAACATCCTCTCTCACAACAATTCCTTGCCATATCCTCTATTATAACATCCTCAGTCTCACCACAAATCACTGCCCTATCCTCTATTGTAACATCCTCTCTCACAACAAATCCTTGCCATATCCTCTATTATAACATCCTCTCTCACCACAAATCCATACCATATCCTCTATTATAACATCCTCTTTCACCACAAATCCATACCATATCCTCTATTATAACATCCTCTCTCACCACAAATCCATACCATATCCTCTATTATAACATCCTCTCTCACCACAAATCCTTGCCATATCCTCTATTATAACATCCTCTTTCACCACAAATCACTGCCCTATCCTCTATTATAATATCCTCTCTCACTACAAATCACTGCCCTATCCTCTATTATAACATCCTCTCTCACCACAAATCCTTGCCATACCCTCTATTAAAACCTCCTCTCTCACCTCAAAACCATGACGTATTCTCTATTATAACATCCTCTCTCACCACAAATTCTTGCCATATCCTCTATTATAACATCCTCTCTCACCACAAATCCTTGCCATACCCTCTATTAAAACCTCCTCTCTCACCTCAAAACCATGACGTATTCTCTATTATAACATCCTCTCTCACCACAAATCCTTGCCATATCCTCTATTATAACATCCTCTTTCACCACAAATCACTGCCCTATCCTCTATTATAATATCCTCTCTCACTACAAATCACTGCCCTATCCTCTATTATAACATCCTCTCTCACCACAAATCCTTGCCATACCCTCTATTAAAACCTCCTCTCTCACCTCAAAACCATGACGTATTCTCTATTATAACATCCTCTCTCACCACAAATCCTTGCCATATCCTCTATTATAACATCCTCTTTCACTACAAATCACTGCCCTATCCTCTATTATAATATCCTCTCTCACTACAAATCACTGCCCTATCCTCTATTATAACATCCTCTCTCACCACAAATCCTTGCCATACCCTCTATTAAAACCTCCTCTCTCACCTCAAAACCATGACGTATTCTCTATTATAACATCCTCTCTCACCACAAATTCTTGCCATATCCTCTATTATAACATCCTCTCTCACCACAAATCCTTGCCATACCCTCTATTAAAACCTCCTCTCTCACCTCAAAACCATGACGTATTCTCTATTATAACATCCTCTCTCACCACAAATTCTTGCCATATCCTCTATAGACGATTCTATTTTTAAATTTTGTACGATTTACCTCCCCTGAAAAAGTACTCTTCAATCTCCTATCCGCCATTACAGGAGTGAAAACACAAAGAAACTGATAGTTAATAAATCAGTAAAAATGCCTTATAAGCGCGGTGGTGGTAGACAATGTGTTGTGTTTGATTGATCTAACAATAAAAAAAAGACTAAATGAATGGGAAATTCTACGTGCCAGACACACATAGCGACATACATTTTAACACAAATTATAGAAGTACAGCATTATTAAATTGTCAATATATCATTGTAAAATTTAGTAAACTAATATCACAATGTTCCGATATTTCATTGCCATAATTAATAAAACAATTCCATTTCATTGTGAACATTAATTCAAACAAACATATAATGTACATCTTTAGTAAAATAGTGAAAACTACAGCAAATGAATAGGAAAGCGTAGTAACTTCTTCGTTGTTTATTATCCAGTCATATATATTTAGTCAATTTATAGATTTAAAAACTAAACCATAGTTGTATACATAAAATAAATCACTGTACAGTGTTCATTGCAATGATTTTAAATAAATATGATATTCAGTTTGTCTTTACGCATATCGCAGGTATTTTACAAAATAGTTTTTATTAACGATAAGGCATAAGCACCCAGTATATCATTTGTATCATGCAGTGATCCATAATTTTAATTGAACAACCGAAAGTCGCTAATTAATTGATCACACGATCACACTTAGGTTTGCCATATTACACAGTCATCTAATAGACATTGAACAGCTACTATATAAGTGACCCCCCTCCCAAATCCACATGAGGTCTAATCTCTTAATTGTTTTATTGCCCCTAATTGGATTAATCCTGGCTGGTCATGGTCTGTAGACTTGACACCTAGTAAAAAAGTAGGGTCATAATTTTATTGATTTATGGTGATAATAAGTTTATGACTAAATTCCTGTTGTTTTTATAAGCATAGAGTAACTGATTATGTAAAGAGAAGCTAGTCTATCAATGACCCTGTCTGTTTTATTACCCCCTACTGTGGAAACAGGGGTCTTGCTGGTCCATAACGCACTTGCCTCACATTCCTGGTTCAATGTCTTTAAGTGTCGGTGCTTCTTTTTGAAGTCAGCTGTCAATTTCCTGTTTTCCTGTCTCGGTATCATAAAACTTGCTGAGACAGTATATGCGTGTGACATCTTATCTGATGTTTTAATGATGTGGAATTGGATTAATAGTAGCATATTGGGACCTTGGTGATTGTTTTAGGTACACATACAACATAGAATAAATAAACAAAGTGTGTCACTTGTCTATAATTTGAAAATAAAATGTAAAATCATTATCAGCTAGATGTTATATCAGTAAAAAGCTATAAGAACTGTGATATAAAATTACTTTGTTTTATTTTTTTTCATGAACTGTTGCTGTTTATTATTGATTAACTATTGTTGATCGAGTCACACATGTCACAGATCGAATATGTAACACGAGTGAAAAATTCGACCGAATATATCACACGTGTCAGATGTGACATATTCCAAAAAGTGGACACAGGAATATGAAATTGACAACGAATACATCACATTAAATTTGTCATCATGCAGTTCTGAAAGGAAAACGTGGTTTTAAACAATCACATTCATGCAACAAAGTTTTTATCACAACAAGCACACGATCACCACCACCATCATTATCATCATCATTACGAAGAAAACAAAGAAATTACGACGAGCACCATCATCATCACACGCTAATGCATGTCTGTTCAAAAGCCAAGGATCTATATATAGCACCAGATATTCAATCGAATAATTAAAATCTGATCAAGCATTCGTTTTCTGCTTATGAAGGCAGGTAGAAACAGTCTGAGGTCTCATATTAGCAATTAAACAAATAATAAAAGACACAAGGTAGGCAAATCATTTATTTTACAGGTATATTCATTATTATACACTACTCCGCTAGCAAATACTAACGAAATTGCTCCTTCTGTGTCATTTTTACAGACAAAAACTTGCGGTTTTAGATTTTTATCGGTAATCAACTCGCATACTTCTTATGAACTTTCACTCCTGTAATGGCGGACGGTCACGTGATAAAACAATGGCGGCGGTCTAATTGATGGAAATAGAATCGTCTATTATAAAATCCTCTCTCACCACAAATCCCTGCCCTATCCTCTATTATAACATCCTCTCTCACCACAAATCCTTGCCATATCCTCTATTATAACATCCTCTCTCACCACAAATCCTTGCCATATCCTCTATTATAACATCCTCTTTCACCACAAATCACTGCCCTATCCAATATTATAACATCCTCTCACACCAAAAATCCTTGCCATATCCTCTATTATAACATCCTCTGTCACCACAAATCACTGCCCTATCCTCTATTGTAACATCCTCTCTCACAACAATTCATTGCCCTATCCTCTATTGTAACATCCTCTCTCACCACAATTCATTGCCCTATCCTCTATTGTAACATCCTCTCTCACCACAAATCCTTGCCAGCAATATTCTCTATTATAACATCCTCTCACACCAAAAATCCTTGCCATATCCTCTATTATAACATCCTCTGTCACCACAAATCACTGCCCTATCCTCTATTGTAACATCCTCTCTCACAACAATTCATTGCCCTATCCTCTATTGTAACATCCTCTCTCACAACAATTCATTGCCCTATCCTCTATTGTAACATCCTCTCTCACAACAATTCATTGCCCTATCCTCCATTGTAACATCCTCTCTCACAACAATTTATTGCCCTATCCTCTATTATAACACCCTCTCTCACCACAAATCCTTGCCATATCCTCTATTATAACATCCTCTCTCACAATAATTCATTGCCCTATCCTCTATTATAACACCCTCTCTCACCACAAATCCTTGCCATATCCTCTATTGTAACATCCTCTCTCACAACAATTCATTGCCCTATCCTCCATTGTAACATCCTCTCTCACAACAATTCATTGCCCTATCCTCTATTATAACACTCTCTCTCACCACAAATCCTTGCCATATCCTCTATTATAACATCCTCTCTCACAACAATTCATTGCCCTATCCTCTATTATAACATCCTCTCTCACCACAAATCCTTGCCCTATCCTCTATTGTAACATCCTCTCTCACAACAATTCATTGCCCTATCCTCTATTATAACACCCTCTCTCACCACAAATCCTTGCCATATCCTCTATTATAACATCCTCTCTCACAACAATTCATTGCCCTATCCTCTATTATAACATCCTCTCTCACCACAAATCCTTGCCATATCCTCTATTGTAACATCCTCTCTCACAACAATTCATTACCCTATCCTCTATTGTAACATCCTCTCTCACAACAATTCATTGCCCTATTCTCTATTGTAACATCCTCGCTCACCACAAATCCTTGCTATATTCTCTATTGTAACATCCTCTCTCACCACAAATCCTTGCCATATTCTCTATTGTAACATAATTCATTGCCCTATCCTCTATTATAACATCCTCTCTCACCACAAATCCTTGCCATATCCTCTATTATAACATCCTCTTTCACAACAATTCACTGCCCTATCCTCTAATATGACATCCCCTCTCACCACAAATCACTGCCCTATCCTCTAATATGACATCCCCTCTCTTGCCAAAAATCCATGCCCAATCCTCTATCATAATATAGCTTCTCTTACAACAAATCCCAGTCAGTTCTAAAGTCAACAAAATTACTAGTACCTTGCTTAAATATTTTACAAGAGAACTACATTGGAGATAGATTAAAATCAGAATTTCTAAAATGTCATTGTCATTAAGAATTATATTATTTATGGTGTTTTCAGTTCCTCCCTCAATACTGGAATTCTGACTTGTTGAATTAGAGACATCAGACAATGATGTAACTGATGAATCTTTAAATAATTTTAATTTACTGGTACACATATTTTCATCCTCACTATTGAAGAAACCAGAAAATCCATATTCTGTCGTCAGTGAGAAAAAGTATGAGTAGGTGATAGTTTGGCTATTTGAAAAGGAACAAAGATGGGAGAGTGTATGTCCGAGGTATTAAAAAATGGGAGAGCTTTTGTCTGCCCCTATCAAAATTGACACCTAAAGCTTGCAAGGAAATATTCATCATAACTCAGAGTTGCAAAACCATCCTTCCATAGCATTGCAAGGTGCATCAAATAGTTGTTAAGATGGCCATTAAATAAGATGACAAACTTTTGCCAACAATATTGTAGAACAACCGTCCTCATCTTGTTTATCTTTTAATCTCTTCATACTGAAAAATGTTTTTGTTGATTTTAATATTCCATGTGAAGATAATGATAACACAGTCATATACATTTTTGTACTTTTGATGGACTGTTTACTATCGTCAAATGATTGACCCCTTGTTTTCCATGCAAATAAGTATACAGATGGTCTCCGGCTACTGAAATATTGTCTGTAGTTTGAGTGTCCCATCTACTGAGTAAGTTTACACCCATAATTATACTTATATAATGATTTCACCCCAAAAAGTGAAAATAAACTATAAAGCAATGACTGGAATGACCAGCTGATTATGATTTAATTTAAGTTACTGCAGTTTTGCGGTAAATGACATATAATTTTTTTAAGAAATTAATCCGCAAAACTATTGTATCTCAAGTTACAACGGTTTTGCAGATAAATGTATGGTTGCACTAAGATACAACATTATGCAAATATTTCATAATTTCAATAATACTTGAGATATTGCAGTAGGGATCAATTCTACTATGCAAAAATGTCATTTTCTGAAAAAATGCAGTTACAACAGTTTTGCGGTGAACCCTCGAGGTGTCATACATTAGTGTGTATACAGTGGTGAGCTTCTTACATGCCCTTCATAGAACATAAGGTCAGTCTTAATGTAAGTATTTAAAGTAAGAAATTTTGAAGTCCCATTAGCTTTTTGCTATAAAAAATATATGCAAAAAAACCAAACAATTGCTGATATTATCCTAAGATAACTATTACCGACGAAACGAACCATTTTTCTTCTAAAAACACTCATTTCGCTGTGAATTTTGCTTTTGTTAACTTGAAATATATAGAGCGCGTGATGTCACTTTATGCCGTGTGCATAATATGACTGCGGGAAAACACAGCTGTTCTATAAATAGTATTTTTTTCAATGATATTGAAAAAAATACGATAATGGTTTCGGAAACATTTTTTCTTGCTATTAAGTATGTACTGGAGGAAAACGCCCTCTGTTATAAGACAAATAGAAACTATTACGACCAATAAATTTATATGCTTATGGGACTTTAAGATAATAATGAATCTTATTGTACAAAATATGGTGCTTATGATATTGATGAGTCATGTTTAAACACACCAGTTTCCATGTTATGTTTTTGTCTCCATTAAGTGTATTTTAATGTATATGAGTCTAAGTGTTAGTAAGTTGAGAAGTAATATCAACTTTACTGTTAATTTTCAGCTAAAACTTTTGTGGTAACTTTCTTGACTTTTACATTGAACCATACTTGTGTATCATTTTAGGATGGGTCAGCTTTGTGCCATATGTAAGAGTAGTGTTCGAGATCAAAGCCTACAAGTCTGCACCTACAGTGTCCCTTAGATAGAAAAGATGTAATGGGATCATAAGCAAGACAGGCAATTCTATGGCATTGCAGCCATGAGTTTTTGTGCATGTTTAGTGCAGAAATAACTGAACTAGTTGTCTAACAAAGAAAATAGAGAACTGACTTTTTTAATACATGAGATAGAAACTTCAAAATAACTATGTTCTCATTCTGATTAGTTTCATGCTTATTCTGTTCTTTGTCAGTTAAATATTGTTTTTCTGCACATAAAAGATAATTTGATGTTTTTCCAGTATGAAGCTTAGAATTTCAAAATATTATAAAAAGGGATTGTGTTTTTAAGGGAGACTTCTGGATATTGAGATATTAATGCAAGGCTTTCGCAAGTGGTAGACCTTCCTGCTGCTGATGTTCTTTATCACTAAGCATGTTATGATGTAACATTAACTTTAGAACTATAAAGGACAGTTCCAAGGTTTATATGCCAGAACAGAAATCATGAAGTCCAGGTAGACCTGAGGATTGTGATCAGGCCAAAGCATTTTTGGAAGTAATTCAGTACATAGAAACTGTTGATGAATACCAAACACTGACTTGATGGACTTGGTTTAAGAATGGAGCATTGTTATTTCTAAGTTGTAAATATGAATGAATAAGATAAAGCAAACATGCTTTCTGTTAGTATTCATGTTGCACTGATTGAACTTTGTACATAAAATAAAAAGTGTATTACAATGGTATTTATTGTTATTGATTAATATAATTAGCTTTGAATGTTTAAGTATACATGTACTGTATAAGTGGTTGTATTAGGGTGTCTAATAATGTTTATACATTTTAAATGTTTCTTGTGTGGCAAACTTGGCAAATATATTAAATATGACTACATACAGGTCTCTAGCTGCACTTTAGGGAAAAGGGTATAGGGGCCCTCCATTAGGGGAATTTCATATCATTTTGAGGAAAAAGGGGAATTTTAGGGGATTTTTTAAAACTGTCTTATAACCATGCACTAAACATTTAAAGCTTACAGTAAAATGTACATTAATATACAATTATCTTAATACCAACCATTTGTTACAATCTTTTTTTTCAAATCAGCAAAAAAACATTGCTCTGGAGGGGAATTTTAAGATTGGGGAAGAAAGTATTTTATTTGAGGACAGGAATGGTGCCCATATTTTGCCCACCAAGTGTCAAATGAGGGCCCTGTCATATATTATCATACAAGAGGCTTTCTATTGTATGATAATGTACAAGTTAAACATGGATCTGCTGCGAATTACGGATTAAGTTATTGAAAATTTTTAATTCGCGAAAATAATAATCATGATATGAACTTAACCACATATACTGTAAATAAAAGATTTTCAACACAATATAATTATGGTTCTTTAATTATAATATTCACAAAAATCCACATTCTTTATATGTTTGTGTGTTTTTTATTTTGATATTTTTATACAATAAATGATAACAACCTTATTGTCATCAAATTTGTTCTAAGAATTACGTTTAAGCAGCTCATGTTGTTATCCTATGTACGTTACCTTTTAATATCAAAATATATTCTTATCAAAGTTTACTCACATTTCAAATACTAACATGTCTAATTTTTGTTAATGCATGTTTTATGAATGACTTAAACCCACTATGTAAATATTTCATATAATAAGTTATAAACGTAAGAAAAAAAATCAAACGTTAATATTCCATTAGTGGGTGGGGTAAATTAACCCTGTAATTAGGAAATAATTTGGATTTTCATCAGTGTTAATTGTAAATTTCACAGCAAACTTATTTGACATAATTAATTCTGTAATGTATTCAGTAGAAATAAAGAGTTTAAGTGATTTCTGACCAATTAATTGTGTTTCTGTAGTTAATGACTATAAAACATTGTTGATTTCTAGTTTCAGACAGTGGTCACATTCAGAGTGAAATTTCCTGACTTAGGCGCATGCCTCATGTTGGGACTTTTAACACATGAAAGAGTATATGTTGTAGATACAATCTGACATAAAATAAAAACTTTTGCAATTTTGTCTAGGTTGACCCTCCTTTTAGGCTACACTGACTGGACTAATACACAAAAAAGCATTTTCGGGTGAGTTTACTTTATTTGACCACCTTAACGTCTATACAAACGGGTGTCCGCGTACTGGTTAAATAGAACAATAATTTTAAGCCGTAACTGTACCTGTCGCGATGCCTGAATGCGCATGCGTAGTGCATTGTTTACAATCGTAAGTTCCTGTAAATTTCTAAGCAAAGATTCATCTTCAAAACTACATACACTGGATTATTTGAAACACGGTCACATTTACACGGAATGGTTACATATGGGGAAGTGTCCGCGTACTGTTCTGGTTTAAAGATTAATGAAGTTGAGTCATTAATTATTGGTTAATCTATTTCACAATCAATTTCTACAACAAAATGATATTCTGGATTCTGATTATTTTAAGAAACAAGATGTGTTTTATAAACACCATGCCCCCTCGAGTTGCCCTTTTTGAAAATGCACCTGTAGGTCCTGTAGAGATTGTCATGATGAACCAAGATATGAAGTTTGATGATTGCAGGTAATAGCGTTTTGATTTAATAGGCAATGTTAAATTTCGGCACAGGCAAACAAAGGGCCGTAAATCTGCTAAAATGATCGAATCACAAAACCCTTACAATATGTGCTGGTGAGAAGGAGTTGCAAACAAAAGAGTATTTCTCTATATATTACATATGCACAAAATAAACAAAGGGCTTTAATTCCGTCGAAATTTATCGAATCATAAAACCTTTACAACATGTATTGGTAATCTCGATGACAAATATTCAATGAAAGTTTTATAAAAGTCCCTTGAGAAAACAAGGAAACCAGAGTATTTAAACAAAGGGCCATAATTCCGTCCAAATGATCGAATCACAAAATCCAGAATATATGTGTGGGGGTTCTTGATAACAACAAGTCTGTGAAAGTTTCGTCAAAATCTCATGAAAAATGTAAGAAATGTCGGATTTTTTTTTAAACACAATGACCCTGTGACCTTGACCTTTGACCTACTTGCCTGAAAATGCACAGGTCCTGTAGAGGTTGTCATGAGGAACCTACATATGAAGTTTGATGGATGTAGGTGCAGGCGTTTTGATTTTATAGGCAAGGTTCAAGTTTGATACAAACAGACAGAGACCAAAAACAATGCCCCCGCGATCGATCGATGCGGGGGCATAAAAACCAAGCGCTAAATTTTTCATATACTATACAAGTGTCTATTGTGTATACATAAGCAGTAGCCAAATGGTACTTACCATGCGAAATGAAGAGTCCACGACTTTCACCTGTCTCTTACTTCTTAGTCTGGAGCAAGCTGTTGTTGTCTGCAGACGCGTTGTGACGTAATATTTTCCACACTATGACGTCATCATGTGCGCGCGTGTCAATTGTCGCGTGTCAATTGCCGCTTTTCTGTTAAATTGCTGATCGACAATAATTGTAAACTGAATCCAAACAAACGTATCCATACATTCTTGAAAATGACTCTATGAAGGCACATTACCTATTTCATAATTCTTAAAAAATTAAGACCAATGATAATCAAAGTACTTAAAGTACTGTCGGAATGTGATTTTTTTCCATACGAGCAATTTATAAGAGAAATGTACCCACATTGTTCGTACCCATGCAAATATTTTTTACATTTACACTAACGCATAGGCGGATTCAGGGGGGGGGGGGGCTATACTTTGACATTATTGTTAATTCTCATGTCTACCTGGTAATAAGCTGTAATCAAAATACGGACGACAATGTGGACAATTCGGAATTATACATTATAAAACTTGTTGCTGATTTGTTTCAGTAAGATTTGATTGACATCACGAGTAAATTAAGAATACTCTCCATATATACATTCTTATACTGTAATAGTTTGTATAACAGGTAGATAGATTCCAGATAAATATAGTGTCCTTTTCACACTGTTTATACGTACAGAAGCGCAAAATACATATGTTGCAGGTGCATCCTCTACCAATACAGATACAGCATGGGACAGACTTAGAGAAATCCCCCAGAAGGGAGAGAAAGATATTCGATACAGGCATGTCCGTCACGGGATGTATCTAGTTCATATACATCGACAGCCTGATTCTTTAATATGCCCAATGTGTAGCACTCCTGGCACCTTTAACTAGTACTTATAGAGTCCACATGGTCATATACTAGTATAGCGGGAAATACTGGTAGATACTTTTCTTCAGGCATCAAGCACCTCTAGGTGGCAGGCAACATGGTTGATTCTTGTCCTAATCATGCACTAACTAAGGAATCCCTGTAGACTGCCACAGGACTTCAACGCAGGCAAGAAGTCCAAAGTAGTGCTAATTTACCGATATTCCAAGAACATGTAGACTACCAAAGTCAATTTAGTCACGCAGACAGAATTAAGGAATACCTGCAGACTGCCACAGTAAAAAAGGCATGGACGTCAATCTAGTGCTAATTTTATGCACCAACAATTAAGATTTTTAGCATGAACATATTTCACTGAAATTAAAGAAATTATTAAGATAATATAATGGGTATTATTTGTTTGTGTCAAATGCAACTTTTTTACAAAAGAAAGCATTCCATATATGTAGTTAAATAAATAGTACTTTTGATAACAAACCGATATTTGGATAAAACTGTTAATTCCTGTGGATTGTTATGTACACAAACATACCGGCTGAAAACATATTTAGATGGGTTCGGACAATCACCCTTTTAGCACCTTTTTCGGTCCTAAGGCACGATGGACAATTGGTGCTTAGTAACCCATTTTCCAAGACCTTGTAGGCTGCTAACTCAATTTGATGGTATAACAAAATTACCTCAACACCGGGTCAATGTTGTTGCCTGCCCTAATCAACAACTTTGTTGCCTGAAAAAAATGGTTATCCGGAAATACAATGAAAATAATTTCTGAAATCTCTATGGCCCAGGCCGGGAATCGATCCCAGTGTAGCAGTCTATTTCCCCTCCGGCCACTTTTTCACCTGGGCCACTCCCCCCTTTTTAATAACAGTATTGCATTATGATTCTAGGCCATTCCCCCCTCGGCCACTTTTCCCCAACTATGATAAGAGGATTGCATTATGATTATAGGCCATTTCTTCCCCATCTTCGCCACTTTTCCCCCCATATGATAACAGTATTGCATTATGATTCTTGGCTATTTTTACCCTCTTAGCCACTTTTCCCCCTTGCTATTCCCTTGTCTTCAAAAATACTATACATTATTGATTAGTTTTCCCCGTCTTGACCACTTTTTATATGAAATATATGGGGGCTATATTGGATTCACGCTTGACGGTCGGTCGGTCGGTCCGTGCGTCTGTAGACACAATTTGTCCGGAGAAATTCTCAGCAACTACTTACAGGATTTCAATAAAACTTCACAGAAGTGATCAGTAGTAAGCCTAGTTGTGCTAGCTTAAAGCATTTTTCGTTCGGATTAATTTTCACTGAGTTATACCCCTTTGTTGTTTTATTCAGTATATACAATAGGCAAATTTTGTCCGGAGAATTTCTCAGCAATTACTCACAGGATCTCAATGAAACTTCACAAAAGTGATCAGTAGTAAGCCTAGTTGTGCATGCTTAAAGCAATTTTCGTTCGGATTAATTATCACTGAGTTATACCCCTTTGTTGTTTTTATACAGTATATACTGTCGGTCGGTCGGTCCGTGCGTCTGTAGACACAATTTGTCTGGACAATTTCTCAGCAACTACTCACAGGATTTCAACGAAACTTCACAGAAGTAATAAGTAGTTAGCCTAGTTGTGCATGCTTAAATCATTTTTCATTTGGATTGATTTTCACTGAGTTATAGCCCTTTTTTTCTACAGTATATACAATAGGCAAATTTTGTCCTATTTCTCATTGACTACTGCCAGGAATTCAATAAAACTTCTCAGAAGTGATGAATAGTTAGCCTTGTTGTGCATGCCATGCATTAAGCTTGTCTTGGTTGGTTAAATTTTCACTGAGTTATGGCCCTTTGTTTTTTTTATACAGTGTATATACAATATCTCAGTAACTACTCATAGGAATTCAATGAAACTTCACAGAAGTTATAAAAAGTAAGCCAAGTTGTGCATGCAATAACCAGGTTTTGTTTTATATTAATTTTCACTGAGTTATGGCCCTTTGTTTTATACAATTAGGTAAATTTTGTCCGTACCATTTCTCAGCAACTACATGCAGGAATTCAGTGAAACTTCTTAGAAGTGATAAGTAGTTTGCCAAGTTGTGCATGTCCACAATAGGTTTGGTCCAAGTAAATTTTAATGAGTTATGGCCCTTTGTTTTTTTTTTATATAATGTATATTTAGAAACTGGTCAGGATATATCTAAGCAACAATTTGCAGGTATTAAAAAAATGAAAATGCATTATATTTCCCTCTGTAAAATGTAACAATAACTGTGTCAAAGCCACATCTGGGGGTATTCATCACCTTTAGTGGTAGTTCTAGTTCCACCTGTCTTCAGAAACATTGTACATTATTGGCTAGTTTTTCCCCGCTTGGCCACTTTTTCCCCAGTCTTCAGAAATACTGTACATTATTGGCTAGTTTTTCCCCGCTTGGTCACCTTTTCCCATGTCTTCAGAAATACTGTACATATTGGCCAGTTTTTCTCCTCTTGGTCACTTTTTCCGTTGTCTTCAGGAATACTGTACATTATTGGCTAGTTTTTCCCCGCTTGGCCACTTTTTCCCCAGTCTTCAGAAATACTGTACATTATTGGCTAGTTTTTCCCCGCTTGGTCACCTTTTCCCATGTCTTCAGAAATACTGTACATATTGGCCAGTTTTTCTCCTCTTGGTCACTTTTTCTGTTGTCTTCAGGAATACTGTACATTATTGGCTAGTTTTTCTCCTCTTGGTCACTTTTTCCGTTGTCTTCAGAAATACTGTACATTATTGGCTAGTTTTTCTCCTCTTGGTCACCTTTTCCCATGTCTTCAGAAATACTGTAAATATTGGCTAGTTTTTCTCCTCTTGGTAATTTTTTCCGTTGTCTTCAGGAATACTGTCCATTATTAGCTAGTTTTTCTCCTCTTGGTCACTTTTTCCGTTGTCTTCAGGAATACTGTACATTATTGGCTAGTTTTTCTCCTCGTGGTCACTTTTTCCCATGTCTTCAGAAATACTGTACATATTGGCTAGTTTTTCCCTCTTGGTCACTTTTTTCCTTGTCTTCAGGAATACCAGACATTATTGGCTATTTTTTACCCTCTTGGCCACTTTTTCTGTTGTCTTCAGGAATACTGTACATTATTGGCTAGTTTTCCCTCTTGGTCACTTTTTTCCTTGTCTTCAGGAATACCAGACATTATTGACTATTTTTTACCCTCTTGGCCACTTTTTCCCCTCACTTAAATTCTGACATAAAGCTAACCATTATCAAAATTTGTTACATTTTTTGTCACTTTTCCCCTCATGGCGACTCAGAAATATGAACATACAGAAGTAAGTATAAACTCAGAAATATGAACGTTCAGAAGTAAAATATAAACGAAGAAATATGGACTATGGAAGTAAATATAAACTCAGAAATATGAACTTACAGACGTAAGTATGAACTCAGAAATATGGACATAGGGACGTAATTATAAACTAAGAAATATGAAATATGAACTATAGAAGTAAATATAAACTCTGAAACATGAATGTCCAGACGTAAGTATAAACTCAGAAAAATGAGCAAGCAGAAGTAAATACAAATCAGAAAAATTAGCATACAGAAGGAAATACAAACTCAGAAAAATTATCATACAGAAGTGAATATAAATTCAGAAATATGAACATACAGAAGTAAATACAAACTCAGGTACTCGTATAAACATAGGAATATATACAAACAGATGTAAAGCGAAAGATGTAGATGTGCAAAATGAAAAAAAAACATCAGGGGGGGGGGAAAGTGGCATAGAGGGGGAAGAAATGGCCTAGGCCAATTTTCCCAGGGGGAAAAAACCTAGGCCAATTTTTCACCGGAAAAAATGGCCAGGGAAAGAGTGGCCTGTTACACTGGGACCTCTGGATTGATAGCTCAGCTCTTTCGTTACCACTGAACTATCTCCGCTATAACGTGTAACAAATACACGAAATATATATATAATGCATGTAACTTATAACGTCCCCTTCGTAAAATATGCGTATTTTATTCATTTTTTTTTATATTCTGCGTTCAAATTTTCAGTGTACATCTGTAACAAGTCAAGCTACATGACTCTATCAGCGAAAATGCGTTTTATTGATTTTTGCCACGTTATGGCTCTATTGTTTTAAAACACTTTATTTGCACATGCAGCACGTGACAAGTGTGAATCTTCGAACTATCTTTTTAATGGGTAGAGTGTTAAACCACATTACAAAAAAACACGGAATGGGATGGATGTCCATTGAGGATAGGGCCCGCGTCGTCGGCCTTATTCAGGGAGGGGTCCCGTACTTACAGGTACATCTAGATTTCGATTAATATTTAATTTACTTTACACACTATATTGAAACAAACAACTAAGTTTCAAGAAACTGAAATGAACTCATACCCTAATGATTTGTGGAAAATAATGTTGATATAGTGGAGTAGAAGGAAAGAGTCAAATGTATACACGTATTGAGACCAATTTACTCAAGCGATCAAGTGATTTCAAAGACAATTGAATATTTGTCAGCTGAAATTTTATCCATTAATGTGGTTAATGACTTCATGTCGATCCCATGTATTTATTACGTTCATGTCGTTTCATGGTTGCATGTTTAGTGAAAGTGAATCTTCCTGGTATTGAAAAATCTGCTGCCATGAAGTAATTTGTTATTAAGATCTATCTGTACTTAATTATGAATAATGTGACATAATTGCTGCTGGTAACATCAGGTTTTAAAATATGCGATCAAAGTGGGCGTGATTTGCACAAATGATCGATCTTAGACGATCGATGTGGTAACGATTTTGGTAACGATATACATGTAGTAAACGAAATTCTGATATGACTAACGTGAACGCGTAATGGTACATTAGTTTAGTTACGATGTTCTTTTATCCTGCTATGTACATGTATACATGCTATATACATTCCACATGTTGATTACTTTACATTTCAGCGGCATGAGCATTGTCATATCTGACATTGAAATGGAATGAACATTCGTGGCGGTTCGGGGGGAAATTAGATGTCGTTTACAAGTTATTTTTACTATTTTCACCTTTTCTTCTGAGACACTATTCCCATATACGGTCACGTCCGATTGAAGGCCAACCTGTAGGATGAAGGCATTTTTTAAAAACACATACGTCTTTAAATTTTTTAGAACAAAATGTCATCCGAATAAAAACCGCCTGTCAGTGGATACCACGTTTTGTCTTTCTCAATGGTGGCCTTTGTAAATACATTTTATGTGTACGATTAATCGACATGTAAAGGAAGTCAAGTTGTATACCTGAATAACCAAGCTTATAAAAACGAGGCTATTATTACGTCTGAAGTAAGGTTAGAGTTACCTGTTCTGCCATTTTACCTAAAGCAACAAAATGACAAACAACATTAGGTTTTTGTGGCAGCTGTGATGGCGTCAACGTAACAGATTTAAAGTATCGCGCCTTTTTCTCAATTAGTACAATTGTACGTGTTATTGATAGTGATTGGTGTGTAACATTTGTTGATGAGTTATTCGGTATATATAATAGCGACAAAGCAGCATTCAGCTAAATACTATAAGTGTGCTCTGATTACAAGTAAGTGGCTTTTAGAACATGCATTTTCTTTTTTATTTACATTTTACCTAGATGACTACTGAGTGGTAGTTGTTTGATTACATCCCACGGTAATGTTAAAGGGGCATACCCTACAACTTGGTGCATTTTGAATTAAGGCAAAATGATGATAAATTAGAAGCTTGTAAAAAAAGTCAACAAAGAAAGTTTCAGCCAAAAATTCATCCAATTAAAATTAAAATCATAAAAATATGTATTTGTGACACATACATTTAATTATGGAAATTTTTGGGTGGAAGTGATTTATTATTCATAGCTATGTTTTTTTGCGGCTAGTACCTAAACTGATCATTTTATGACCAATGATCTTCCTGCAATTATCCATTATATATTGTTTTACATATACATCTAGCACATTTTTACACTTTCACAGAATGTTTGTCAGTTGTAGGGTATGCCCTTTTAACGTCCGGGCAGAAAATTCTCATGTAAATATAAGACAATAAGTCACATGAATGGTTTACTGTCATTCCTAATCTTTATCTGTATTTAGTCGATAGGAAAACATTGTACATCTGAATGCAAACATATACTAACACGAAAACGAAAGTGTGCATTGTTAATACTTGGTATAATTTTTTTTTTACAATTATAACATTTAGAATTACGGATTTTTCATCATGTTAAGAAACTAAAATAATACAGTGCACCATTTTACTTAATACCGTGTTGCCAATACATTGTTGTACATGCTGATGCCAAACCGAGCTTTATTTCGCGTCTAAATGTATGAAAAAATACACGTACACTTTCTTTTTCGTGTAAGTATATTACATACTATTTCTATTGTGTTTATAAGTGTGCGCCATTCCTTTCTGAAGACAAAATACAAGTGTGCTAACTTCGCTAACATGATAACATAAATATATTACTCCTATTTCTTGGTTTAACGATCATTATATTAATCAAAACCAAGAACTGACCTATGAATGTAAACCCTAGCGCGACCGTCCCGGAAAAATGACCGCGACTCAAATTTGTATGCATCTTATAGGCCTGGAATGCTTTCCACGAGGAACGCAAGCAAGTATGCACTTTCGATCTGCATAATTATTATTATGTCTTACGATAATTTGAGTCGACGCTCAGAATTTAGGCCCAATGAAAAAATAAAAGTAAGCAATGAATCAGGAGCTTAGTTCATGGATACTCCCTAAAAAATTGATAGCTCGACGCAAACTAAAATATTTATGTTATCATTCATTACAATATATGCTATTTCATTTGTGCTCGGAGAAATTAATTTGTTTAGGCTTTTTCTCACACATACCCATCACTACCCGGGACAGGTGCCGACGTCTCCCCGTCGTTAGGTTTATATCCCGTGAAGTGCTATCTGATCTGATCACCTATTGTTGCGTATTAGAAGGTGTTAATTTTTTTTCAAAATACTACCGCTTTGCGTCGATGCACTTTACATGTCTACTTATCCATTTCTCATACGCAATGCCGTAAAATTGTCTTCTCAAACCGTCTCACGACCTCCTGCAAGAGAAAGTGCGTTAGACCATTTCGTAGGATTATCTTTAAAGGGGTATTAAGGTAACTATTACGATGTTGGAACTTTTGTATTGTCAACATTAATTTGAAAATAAACTTTGTAATAAACTTATGATTGTCATTTATTTATTTGGTTTCATGCGGAACATTGACGCTATTTTCCTATGAAAAGACAACTCCTGTCGTTATTGATTTTTTACCTGTGTGATAAACTAGTTGTTTCCCTTTACGCCAATTATTGATTCTTATCGAATATGGATTATTTAGCGTTAAACCGAGATCTATATCTCCTGGTCGTTTTTGTGCGATCCGAGTTCAGGGAATTTGAGAGTAACGGCGTTTTTTTCAAAACTTTTACAATTATTTACTGCGGCCAGATTACCTAACAAGTTTTCTTGGACTGTATTCTAATCAATGCTAATAATCCTTCCACACGGAACCAGCAACGTTTCCACATGTTGAGGACAATAGACCGTGACCGGGAATAGAACGCGGATCTCCGGTTTCACATACAGTGCACTAATCACTCAGTGTTTTTTTTCTCTCTTTATTGGAAAGAGGCCTTAGTCTGTTGATTTTGGGAACAAGTATCGCTAAAATTGCTGATTTGGGAAATGAAATAGCTGGTGTAAGTTTGGGTTTTAGGGAAAACTTCATTTTTTAAAGAAATTTTCAATTGGGAAGAGGCCTATAATAGGCCTCTGTTATAGACGGTGAACAACCACTGCCACTGGGCCACGACCACGGCCTGTGATTGTCAACCTAAATTGTACTGTATTCCTACATTTCAGAAGAAGTGACACCTGGAATTAGTGAAGACATGGCATTTCCATTGAAAGTAACAGCTCTCATCAGCGTTCTTATTCTGATAAGCGTATTAAAAGATTCGTCTGGTGCCCGGACTATTTACGCACCGGGAGGCGGTAAGTATATTTTTTAATGAAAGCGAAACATGTTTGAATTCAGCAAACGCCGCCTTGAATCGTTAAATGTCTAGGAACACTTCATTCTATTAACTTGTAACAATTATATTTATTAAATTATTTTACACTTTAAAACAACAACAACAAAAAAACAACATATCATGTAGTTTTTTCGTGTCAGTCGTATGAACTACAAAATAGGGACTGGAAACAACCTAAGGGTGAAGGCGTTCTTTTCTCATTTCATGGTACAGTGCATCTAAGACAGAATCAAAGTGCTACAGTTTGTGAGAGGACATGTTAAACAAGGGAGCTCATTGGTACATGCCCTGATATGATTTTAAAGCGATTTCATTTTTGTAAATTGTTTTTGATACTGACATCATTTGCATTGTATGTCCATAATTTTAACACAGTCATAATGATGCTACGTGATACAATAGTGCGTTTTTTTTCTTCAGGTCAACCCGATTGTAAATATGAGGGGAAATCTTACAAACATGAGTCGATATTTAAAGTTGGTGAAAAATTCTACAAGTGTTTTCCACACGGAATCGTCGCCCGTATACCTGCAAAAGATGATAATTAGGCGAGTTATCTGCCCCTGGTGTTTATTTACTTGTGCCGAACCTGTTAATTATCTAAAAATAACTAATCATGGTCACTAGGGCATAGTTTGTAAGGTATTTGGGTACAATGAGTTGTCCCCCTTTGGTCTTATACATGTATGAACAATGTATACCTTTATGAGTTGGTTGTTATCCGTGGTATAAAATATACATTGCATGTACAACCTTTCCAGATCAGCCCTCTCTTGAGCAACAACCTCCCTCTAACAACAGCATGTTTTTTCTCACTACGCGATTAAGCTATAAATTAATCTCTCTATAGCGCCATAATTTTACTACTCCCCAAGTGTGTTGCACTTTAGTTTGCTCACAAGAGAAAAATAGCCTTCATGACTTGAAACAAGAGTAAAAGTCAAAACATTTATGTTGTGAAACACTTGTTTAAGTGAAGATTATAGTTAATACTTAAAATGAAATGTACTTTTTTCAGAAATGAGAGTCGATGTGACGAAATAAATCATACCCAAGACTGACCAATTATACAACGTGAATCTCTTGAACGGGACCTTGTTTCACAAAACATCTTCTACTGAGATTATTCCGAATGAAATATTTCATTTAAAATTGTATCTTAATCATGACAAAATCATGACAATTATTATTTGGCCAATAGCTCATTAATGACATTTTTCAAAGGATATTTTATGTAAATTGGTACCGGATTAAGGAGAAATCCGGATAAAAACAGTCCGGACTGCGAAAGATTTATTATAATTAGATTTTGAAAAGAATATGTGTTTCGGAATAATCGCAATTGAGATCTTTGTGAAAAACGGGATTATGTGTAACTTAAATGAAATATATATATCACTCAACTAAAATATGAATATCAATAAAAATATAATAACAGTAAATTTTGCTTGAATTGCTTGTTATTTATTTTTCTCCTTAATTTGACGAGCGTATCCGAACGAATCTTATCCGTAGTTGAAATGCAGGACGGGGCCCGAAATCCGGATGAAGCACGTGTTTCTGGAACACAGTTTAACATATTTGACAGAAAGCAATCGATGTACTACATTTGCTGGAAAAGTAGATTGTCGCACACATAATGTGAGGGAATATGTGTGTGTGTACCAAATACATACAACAAGATAGACAATGAGACCGCTGCACAAAATAGTTATACCGTCACTGAAAACTTTTCTTGGCGACCGTTTCGGTATAAAAACCAACTCAGTTTTACCGTCAATTATATTCGAACCTGTTTTCAGTAGCTCCACTATATATCGATTTGAAAATGGCATAAATATATATAAAAAAACGTTATTTTATTTCAAAATGTGGTATCAGGGTCGAGTTACTCAGTTCAAATGCTCACACGCGCATTTAAAATACGACAGCCCTCAAACAACTATAAATCAAACAGAACAAACAAATGAATAATTAAATCAATCCCCAAATAACTAGTTTAAATAAAGTCTAGTTCTTGAATCGATAGACCGAACAACCAACTAGCCATCCCAAAGGCTAATTGACCAAAAATCAACCTAAACTGGTCCCCGTGCATAAATGCACTGCCAAACGGAACGGGAACCAGTAATTTATTTGTTGTTGATGTTATTTATTAGTTTGATGTTTAGTTGGTCGTTCCATGTTGCAATGCATCTATGGACTGACATAGTCAACGGGGACCAGGTTAGGTTAATTCTTGGTCAGGTTGAATAGCAAAAAAAAAGAAATGAGATATAATTATATGACAGATCATTAAAATAATTAAGTGTTGTTTTATCTAAATTCCAATCAGCGGGTGTTTATTTTTTAACAGGCGATGGGTTCATAATGTACCACCAAGGAATATAATCACTGTTAACGTTGGGGGCGCATTAAAGCAACCTGCCTTACTTTGTTCAATGAATACTTATTTATACATCGGATTATCAAATATATGTTGCTACATACAATGACATTGGGAGGCCATGAAGAGATAAGTATAACTGCACCCGTTGCTATTAACGCCCACTCGCTTAACTCAAGTTTGACAACGCTTCAGAGCGTTCAGAGTCATGCTCTAGGCGTGGTATACGTTGTTTCCGATGATATCAATAAAGTCAAATATGACAACTGTTACAGTCAGCCCCTGGTCCTGATTTAAAATGATTCATGTAGAAAAAACGGCAGTTACTTGCGGAGGACAAGGTAAGTATTGGCTTGTACATAATTCTGAAACACTGGTGAGGTTAAGTGCTTACCAGACTAAAACTGCAATAATAATGTTTAAATAGACTTGAAACTCGAACGTTACTTACCTGTATGATAATTGTATTGACAATCGCAGTTCAGGGGAGGTAACAGCATATCAGTAGTATATGTTAACTGGTTCCCGTTCCATGTTGCAGTGTACCAACGTTTCTATACAGCCAGAGCGAATGGGAACCATGCAGTTTGCATTGCAGGTCACGGGTGTAAACTGGTTCCCGTTGACTTGTGTGTAAAAATTATTTGGTACACTGCAACATGGAACGGGAACCAGTTTAGTCTCGGATGTAGGTTTTTGTTGTCTCCCTTTTACATCATAAGTTATAGTTAATCGAGTTTTAAAGAAGCATACACGAAAATGTCAAATACATTCTAATCCGAATTAACCACCAAATGTAAATTAAAAGAAAAAATGATTTTTAAGAACATTTGGCCTATAACTCAGAAGTTTACCTGAACTAATATATACACGAGTTCTAAAGAGTAGCTTAAAACACTTTGACCTTGATTTTACGGGTGGCCCTTAATGCAGGGTTGACTGTATATGACATAACTTTCAATTCGAGTTCCTTATTTCTCCGAGCATTAACATGTTTAAATCTAAACTTAAACACAGCCGTCAGACATAAATATTTTGAAATATTTTTTTTTGTATAATGCTCGTATAATTTTATGTCGTCGGCTATTCAAATTACGTTATTTCTATTATGTAGCTTTATAAAGTGCTTATTCAAAGCTGGGTAGATTTGAATAGACGGGTTGTCATATGATATTTACATATACTTCCTCCTATAGTGTAACTACCCAATAAATTATTCTGTTGAATATTATGTGTAGTTTAACTGTACATTCCCTGTGGTCGGTATTGAACTCAGTATATTCTATTGTTTACCAAAACGCTTTAAAATTCTACGTACCGACGTAAGCGTTAAAACCTTAAGCGGGCTTATTGAACGAACACTTCAATTCCGGGTGTATGTGAGTTTAAGCGGACTCTTGGTCAGTCAAAGGTGTATTTTACTTAAATTTCACAGTTTGAGGAAAATGTCAATTTGACGGTTTAACGACTGTGATACGATACGGAATTACATTGTACGAATTTGATTTCTTCTATCGTGTTGTAAAAATAATTCAAAATGCAGGACAATCCTGGCTTTGATGACGGGGTATGTGTGAATTTCTTTCTAATTCGTTTTTTTATTATTATTAAATGTGTAGTATAAACATGTATGTATGCAACTTTTTTGAATATATATTAATTTATTTATATTGATTTAAATGTACTAAAGATGTAATAAACAAAGTTTTGATATTAGATTTATACTATAACAAGTCTTAGACATTGAAGAGTTTTGGTTGAATTGAGATGGATTTTGGTTAAAAATCTAAATATTTTAGGGATAAAGTATTTAAAGTTTTCGTAAATCGTACATATAATCACGTTGCATAATGAACTTATGTAAAGTGCCCGTCCGCTTGGCTCAAAATGGGAATCGTTAGATCTCAAACGTGATTTCGCACCCGGGTTGAATGAGCTATTCGGTCAGATACATTTCGTCTATTAAAAGCGATTTGTACCCCACCGATACTTTGGGTGGTTCATATTGTGGAATTTGCTGTAACTGGTAAATGCCAGTTTCTCGGGCTTCATATAATTACACCTGGATCCAAACCTGTAGACTAGTATCCTACAAGTACATCCGGGTTTCTGCCTGTAGCCTCGGGTTCCTATCAGTACACACAAGTGCACCTGTAATACTACTAGTACACAATGGCTCTTACCAGTACAATTGGGTTCCAGGATTCCTTTCACATTACTTACGGGTTTCTATTAAAACACCTGGAATAATGGCAGTCCACATTGGTTCTGACCAGTAAAGCCCAAAAAAAACAGCTGAACGGTCTTTTTCATAATGAGACGGTATATTTCGACGTTGGGGGATGGGACCAATAAAAATTAAATTTCTCAAAATTCCCATGGTGATTTTTTTATTTCATGGAAGTAGATGTACATGTATTACATAGTACCTGTTATGAAAACAAAAAATATTTTTCTAATTCTCAATTATGCCAATGATGGATGGCTTAGTTTAACAGTACAGACTGATTCCGATCAGTATTTCTATGTTACCTTCCGGTACACCTGTGTTCCAACCAGTATAGGTTGGTTCTAAACTGTACTCATGGATTCTTATCAATGAACCTGGACTTCCAGTTCACATGGATTCTATCGAGCATACCTAAATTCAAATCAGAAACAGACTACTGCTTCTTCGTTCTGAATCCTGTCTACTTGTCCACGTGGTGTTTGAATCCGGGACACTAAAATTCTAATGGTAATAATTTTATATCATCCGTCAAATTGTCACAAAGCCTTGTTCTGCCTTATTTCTTAAACTCGTACCCTTCTGTCAACAGTCCTGGGTTGTACCAATTGAACACCTGATGACGTGTGCATTATATAAGAATAATGACTTGCGTGTAGTTATATACAATGCAATGTGCAAGCAAATTTAAATACTTATTAGTTTTTTCAATTGTCGAGATTAAATTTCGATGGTAAAATATTGTAACATTTACATGAGTGTGCATACTTAAATGTTTGTAATGTGAATTACTGTGAATTGTTTAAAATCGGTAAAAGCCGTTACTAGAAAATACGCGAATACCTGTTTGTATGTTTATGTGCGCGAGCTCGCATGCATGTTTGTGTGCGCGTATGTGCGCTGCATGCTAAGTGTTATTCTTGTCACGACATCTGATGTAAAGTTTATAATAATTATCATACAATATTTTTATTCACTTACAAGATCTTATTTCAAGCGAGTAGAATGCAAACATACGTTGAGTAACTTTTGATGGTGTATGTAATAATTCATACATAACGTCCCTGCCACTTTAGTCTGAACTAAAAAGTAAAAAAAAATGGATACATTATAAACAATATCAATATAATTACGTTTACCGATGTGTTAGAATCTGTTCAATACATATTTCTATTTCATATCAAATAAAATTGAAACCATACTATGCATGGCCAATGGTTAATATTTCGAGGTAATGTATACCGTGGTCAAGTTGTTCTTGTATCTAACTACAGTGATAAGCAGCCACGCTCATCCGCCTAAAACACGCCCCATTCGATTCATGTGATCCAGTACTTGGCTCGTTATTTGGAATGGAGACCCCGAAAAAGCGTCCTTGAAGGCTGAGCCCAGATGCTGGACGAGTCTACCACTCAGTATGAACTGATAATAACTGTCTATACTAGTATTTCCCCGAAATGATGGGTGGTCCTCACAATATCCGTGTGCCCACTCATGTTTCTGTTCAATGTTTATATCACTGGTATTTGTATAAAAGTTTTTCATAGAAAAATAGATGATGGTAGATCCTTATAAGTTATTTTAAGATACCATCGGTAAGACTAACCGCAGTTTTTATATATTTTTTAATTCATTGATTTTAGATATTATTCTGGGTGTAATACTTGTGTACTTGTAGAATTAATACAATAACTCAATAAAGTATGACTAAAGTTTAGTCAGTCATATGTTAATCTTTAAGGATCACTTTAAAATGTTTTTTTTTTACTTTTAGACAAAACAACAATCTTAATACTAACGAATTAAACTCCTACATCAGGTTTTATTTCATAATTGAAAAGTGTGTGTTTGTTTTATTAGATGAATATAGTAGT